>PVKC010021381.1:6907-18286 GCA_004027635.1 Crocidura indochinensis | reverse complement strand
AAAAAAAAAAAAAAAAAAAAAAAACCAGAAAAGAAAAGAGTACACAAGATTTAGAGGCAGGTATACCAAGTAGAATGTATTCCTTGTATATGTGAGGCCCAGGTTGTGATCCCCAGAACCACATGGGCCCTAGCACTGATGGGTACAGTATTGTCAGACACTTTCTCCCACATTTCCTCAAAAAATATATACAAACGTAAGATTAGATGATAGGCCTATTTTCACAGAAGTTAGTATGTCTATTAAGAAATGTCACTAAGAATATATGTACTATTAGAGTAAATGTGTTTCATATTTATTTTCTATCCTCTCAACTGTTTTTTTACTCAATCAACAAGCATTAACTATTATGATGCAAGGTATTGCAATAGGGTTTAGAAGTAAACACAGAGGGAAAACTCTAAGAACAAAGTCCCTACTATAAAATCTTACAAAACCTAGAAAATATATACATAGAACAATACTAATAGGAATCAGTGTTTGCTTGTAACTGAGTACCCTATATCAATATGACCTAAATGAGTAAGACTGGAGAGTCTACACTTAAAATTCACATCCCAAATCCATTATTGGTTGAAAATCACTAACATAACCCTAACTATCCAGTGACTTTTTTTTGGTTTTGGGGTCACACCCGGCAGTGCTCAGGGGTTACTCCTGGCTCCATGCTCAGAAATTGCTCCTGGCAGGCACGGGGGACCATATGGGGCACCGGGATTCGAACCGATGACCTTTTGCATGAGAGGCTAACGCCTTACCTCCATGCTATCCCCCGGGTCCCTATCTAGTGACTTTAAAAAAATTTTTAAAATTTTAAAAATTTTTAAAATTTTTAAAAATTATGTTCATTACTTAACCCCTCATTAGTATCACAAATAAGAAAATAAAAACAAATGATAATAATAGACCTGTAACAACATGAAGTGTATTTTTTTATTAAAAAATACCCGACATTCTTCAAAGAACTGGATCAAACACTTCTGAAATTCATTTGGAACAATAAACACCCTCGAATAGCTAAAGCACTCCTTGGGAAAAGAAATATGGGAGGCATTACGTACTCCGATTTTAAACTGTATTATAAAGCAATAGTTATCAAAAGAGCATGGTATTGGAATAAAGACAGGTCCTCAGATCAGTGGAACAGACTTGAGTACTCGGAGAATGTTCTCCAGACATAACAGTCACTTAATTTTTGATAAAGGGGCAAGAAATCCTAAATGGAGCAAGGAAAGCCTCTTCAACAAGTGGTGCTAGCACAATTGGTTAGCCACTTGCAAAAATGCAAACTCAGACCCCCAGCTAACACCATGTACAAAGGTAAAAAAATTAAAATGGATTAAAACCTTGATATCAGACCTGAAACCATAAGGTATAGATACTCCTCGCTTAACGACTAAGTTCCATCTCAAAGACTTGGTCATTAAGCAAGGAACTGCATGCATGTACTGTATACAGTAGTACATTATATGCATAGTACTTGACAATACAGTATTTTGAATAAGTAAAATAACGAGAAAGATCTAACTGAAAACTTTCACTTGTTTTAATTTGCATAGGTTGTATAATTTACACACAGTACTGCAATGTATTGTAGAATATAAAGTTAGTAAAGTAGGTACATTAAAGCACCAAAAACCACAGTACTGCACTGTAGAGTACAAGATGGAAAAAGGATATTTAAAATAAAATAAAATAAGGACCTTCAATGCAGAGGCGTGAGATCAACAACAGAGACTATGAAAGGTATAACTGTATGGGCACTGCAGACAATGACTGGGATTGGACAAACTGGTTTGCCTGGAGCCTAGAAATGGTCTTCTGTCAGGAAACTTCAGGGGTAGGGTCTCTTTGTACTTAGGCCAAAGTTTTTCCTTTCCATGACCCCCATACTTTAGTGGGCTCATGCAAACGATAATTGCCACACTAACATTGCTTTTACAGTGCTTCTTTGACTCCAAACCTTAAAAAAAAGTTGATGGTCACTATCACTAACAGGTATAAATAGCACAAACTTGAAAATAACAATCCATGTTAATTTATAAGGATTGTGCCCTTGTGGTGTCTTATAAATGCACAGTATGCAGTAAAAATAAGTAAATAAGTAAATAAATAAATAAATAAATAAAATAGCAGTGAAAGGATGGCCATTAAGTGCGAGCAGTCCCTAAACAGATAGGTCGTTAAGCGAGGAGTATCTATATATAGAACAACACGTAGGTAAAACACTCCATGACATTGAGACTAAAGCCATCTTCAAGGAGGAAACTGCACTCTCCAAACAAGTGGAAGCAGAGATAAATAGATGGGAATATATTAAGCTGAGAAGCTTCTGCACCTCAAAGGAAATAGCGCCTAGAATACAAGAGCCACCCACTGAATGCGAGAAACTATTCACCCAACATCCATCAGATAAGGGGCTAACATACAAAATTTACGAGGCACTGATGGAACTTTACAAGAAAAAACATCTGATCCCACCACAAAATGGGGAGAAGAAATGAACAGACGCTTTGTCAAAGAAGAAATACAAATGGTCAAAAGACACATGGAAAATGCTCATATCACTAATCATCAGGGAGATGCAAATCAAAATAACTATGAGGTGCCATCTCACGCCAAAGAGATTGGCACACATCACAAAGAATGAGAACAATCAGTGCTGGCAAGGTTGTGAAGAGAAAGGAACTCTTATTCACTGCTGGTGGGAATGTGGTCCAGTCCAGCCTTTATGGAAAACAATATGAAGATTTCTCAAAAAACTGGAAATTGAACACTCATATGATCCAGCAATTTCGCTCCTAGGGATAAACCCTAGGAATACAAAAATACAGTTCAAAATCCCTTCCTCACACCTATATTCATTGCCGCACTATTTACAATAGCCAAACTCTGGAAACAACCAAGATGACCTTCAACTGAGGAATGGCTAAAGAAACTTTGGTGTATGTGTATATATATATACACACACACACACAGACACACACACACACACACACACACACACACACACACAAACAATGAAATAATATGCAGCCACCAGGAGAGATGAAGTCATAAAATTTTCCTAAACATAGATGTACATGGAATCTATTATGCTGAGTGAAGTAAGTCAGAGGGAGAGAGATAGACACAGCATAATCTCACTCACCTATGGGTTTAAAAAAAAAAGTAAAAACATTATTGTAATAATCCTAGAGACAATAGAGTTAAGGACCAGAAGGACCGGCCCACAATATGCAGCTCACCACAAAGAGTGGTGAATGCTGGTAGGGAAACAATTACAGGAACAACTAGCATGACAATGTTAATAATGAGAGAAGAAGATGGCTGTAGCAAATACAAGCAGGGGAGGAGGAGGGAAATTGGGAGCATTGATGGTGCGAATGTTGCATTTGTGAAGAGGGGTGTTCTTTTTATGACTGAAACCCAACTACAATCATGCTTGTAATTATGGTGCTTAAATATTTTATATAAAAAATATCCGAAAGGATAAGCTTTATATATGCTTTCATTTGTTGTACTGTAAGGTGATTCTTAAAACCTGTATTGGGATATGAGGAAAAAACAGTTCTTTAAGAGCAATCATAACTATTTTACCTTTAAAAGATTAGAAATCTTCAAGGCCTGAGAGTGCTAACTTCAAAATTTTACTATATTTTTTGAAGTCCAAATTAGTTCTCCTACTGAATTACCAATGTATCAAATGCCTTTGCAAATGCTAAACTCACAATGCAAGTGAGTTTTCATTTTTTAATGAAAAAAATTAATTCTAATGGACAGCTTTTATTTTGTTAGAGTGAAAGGAAAGTGATTCCCTTCTCAAAGAGTTGTAATCTCATAAATACAGTGCTGGACTACCTTGCTAAAGATGGCTTAAGAAGGTAGGTAGAAGATAGTAATTGGATTGAAAGCATCTTCTTTGCTCTTCTCCCTACTATAAATTAAAATGTCCCCATGAGAGATTTACTTCTCTCACTAACTTTGAGTACTTAAGCAGCTAGCTACCTGCAAAAGATTGCAGTTATAAAGAAAGAACTAGATAAGGAATGAAATAGAGCATAAAAGCCAGAGTACAAGTGTTACAACAATTGCCTTTTATGTGTGAGGTCCTGGATTTGATGCCTACTAACACAAATACATAAGGAAAAGCTATAATGGGGCCGGAGAGATAGCATGTGGGTAAGGCGTTGCCTTTCATGCAGAAAGACGGTGGTTCCCATCCCGGCATCGCAGATGGTCCCCCGTACCTGCCAGGGTTGATTTCTGAGCATAGAGCCAGGAGTAACCCCTGATCGCTGCCGGGTGTGACCCAAAAACCAAAAACCAAAAACCGAAAAAAAAAAAAAAGAAAAAAGCTATTTAATTCCAGTGAATATGTCTTGCTTGGAATCTGAGTTCAGGTTAGAATCAGGTTATAGAGATAGTTTAGCTTGTTATTTTACCCCCATATGTACTAGTCATATCATATGGCATTGTTTCTTTTTGCATAGGCACACTAAAATGGGAAAATCTTACATATAAAAAGAAGTTCTTATCTAGTAGGGATAAGAACTCATAAATTTTTTAGTGCAGGGGCGCCTTTCATCCTGACATTTGTCATGGAGACTTGACTCAGGCTTCAGTTGATCAGATATTGACCGTCCAACTCCAAACCCAGGATCCCATCCTTGGAACTGGCGTTTCCTGCAACTGCACCAGGAATCAAACTATCCTGGGGAAGGTCGTTGATCAGATATTGACCGTCCAACTCCAAACCCAGGATCCCATCCTTGGAACTGGCGTTTCCTGCAACTGCACCAGGAATCAAACTATCCTGGGGAAGGTCCTAATGCTACTCTGGCACCAACTTGCTCCAGGGTAGGTTCATATTTCCTCACGATGAGGAGGAAATAACAATTTGCTCTAAGGGCAGATTTCCCTGCCTTGGCACCTAACAGTGTGATGAAATCAGAAGATGCTTGTGACACCCCCAACTTCAACATAGGATCTGTGCAAAAACCAAGATCTCTAATTACAGAAGTCTGACTGTGAAAACCACGACTGAGTAGAACTTTTCCTGCGACTATGAAGAAAGTCCTTTGGGTTGGACAATTAGTATGCCCAGAGCCTGTAGTCAGTCTTATGAGAGTATACTTCATGGGTAGAGATACCCTGTTTTTATAGGCCAAGGGTACTTCCTTTCTAATTTCTCCAATGTTTGCTGTGTCTATGCAAAACAAAACAAACCTGCCACACCCGTCCGCTGCCCCCCTCCCAATTTTATTTATATCTCCTAGATTGGCGCTCCAGCCTTTTTCATGAACCTTGGGACATGAATTACATGGTTTTACCTCATATTTCTACATCTTTGTACAAACTGAGAAAAGGAAAAAAAAAGTGGATGGGGTCCAGGAGCCAAATGGTCTCAGGTGCACTGGATGGGGGGAAAAAGGTCAGAACTAAATACCAAGCCAAAGTCATGACAATAGAATCAAGAGACCTAAACTATAACAAGCTATATACAAAATGGACCTGTTACACTGATAGACCAGTGGGCTAAGGGTGGAGGTATGGGATGCATGCTGGGAACTTTGGTGGAGGGAGGTAAACACTGGTGGTGGGAATAGCCCAAAGTCACTGCCACTATGTGCCTGAAATTCAACTATGAAGGATTTGTTATTCATAACGGTCTTAATAAAAAAAAAAAGTATCCCATTATGTAACTATATTCATGCCTAGTATTTAAAAAAAAGAAATCTGGGCCAGAGCAAAGTACTGCAGTGGGTAGAGAGTTTAGGTTGCTTTATGCATATCCAGATTCAACCCCTAGTACCACATCTGGTTCTGAGTCCTATTCAGAAGTAATCCCTGGATGGAGTGCCAGGAAATAGTCCTGAGTACTGCTTGTGGGACAAAAAAAGAATCCTAAACTTTCAAAGCTTAAGCAACAACTAAGCTACATTAGAATAGTAATTATTTTTTAAATTGAGTCTTTCAAATACTTAGCTGATGTTACTGACTGTTTGAAGTTTGACTTTACTATGTTATTGACATTTTAGTTATTCTAGTTATTTATTTTTTGGGGTCACACCGGCAGCGCTTAGGGATTACTCCTGGCTCTATGCTCAGAAATCACTCCTGGCAGCTTTGGGGGACCATATGGGATGCTGGGATTCAAACCACTGTCCTTCTGCATGGGAGGCAAACGCCCTACCTCCATGCTATCTCTCTGACCCCTATTCTAGTTATTAAAGCCACTATGCAGTGAAGCTATCTATGTTATTGAAGCCCAGTTATTCTTTTTGTTTTGTTTTGTTTTTGGGTCACACCCGGCAGTGTTCAGGGGTTACTCCTGGCTCCATGCTCAGAAATTGCTCCTGGCAAGCACCGGGGACCATATGGGGCACCGGGATTCGAACCGATGACCTTTTGCATGAAAGGCAAACACCTTACCTCCATGCTATCTCCCGGGCCCCAGTTATTCTATTTATTGAAGCCACATATTTTGGGAGAGGATGGGGACATACTTGGTGGTGTTTTACAAACACATATGATGCCAAAGTAGAACTGTGCATGAAAAGCAAGTAGCTTAATTTATGCAATATTTCTCTGGCCCCTAAACTAAGTTTTAAAATATTTTAAGAGAACAAAGAAATGATATCACAGTGGAAACTCAAGACCAATAAAAAAATTATACAAGCCAAAATGTCTTTGTTTTTTGAATGGCAGAGCAAAAGGTAAAAATTTAAGAAATCTTTGAATTAATGTTATCCACTTGTGATTTAAATTCCTTAGGAAGATCTTGTGTCTTTAAGGTAACACTGAAATGTTCATTCTGGGGCTGGAGAGTAAGGAAGTAAGGCAATTGCCTTGCATACAGAAGGTTGGTGGTTCAAATCCCGGCATCCCATATGGTCCCGAGCACTGCCGTGTGAGACCCAAAAAACAAACAAAAAAAGAAATGTTCATTCTATTTAAAGTGAAAGCATGGTATTAACAAATACTTATATGATAATTATGAAACTATTGTTATCTAAAGTTATATTGTGTCAATCAATAGAGTACAGATATGATATAATAGCATCTACAGCAAGTATTTCCTGAAAAAAGTCAGGTAAAGAGATTAGAAGTTTATGTTTATGAAGGAACATGACTTGGCAGAAAGGCAATGATAATTACTGACAAAAAAGAAGCTCAGTCTACAGTCAAATATAACTGTAAGAACCTGTCTGTTACATGATAAGTCTTTAAAGCTTCCCTTTTGGTAAAAGTATTTCGTGTGTTTTTTTGGTATCAGAATTCTATTAAATAATTCAAATTAGCTTCCTATCTTTAGATTTCTGAGATAACTAAAATCATATTAACTATCCATCTAGCCTCAAAAGCTCATTAAATTTCAAAGACACATGAAGATTTTATATAATCCCAAGTTTGTTTAGGAGAAAATTAAGTAACTAATTTGGAGAAATAATATGTTGACTTCCAATCATTCAAACAAATTCAATTTTCCATTACAACCTTTAAATAGATAAATGTTGATTCAAGTTTAAAAATAAGCAGTTCTATGACTAAAAAAGACTGAACACTACTGATAAAATTTTAAGCTAAAATGATTTAAAATCAGGATAGAGAAATTCAATATAATTTCACATGCAAAATGTATATCCAGGAAATAATTTACAAATACATGCTTTACATACTAAAGATATTAAAAGTATACTGAATCACATCTTCTTTTGTCACTGGAATCTCTACATTATTTTCACCAAAAACACTACAAAATTATAAATTAAGCTGACATATAAATATGTGATAAAGTAACCAAAAGTATTAAAATTGTTTTTAGATTCTCCCAAAAGCATACATTATTTAATGTACATTTTTTACAAAGAAAGCATTAAATGGTACTCTCAAAGAGTAACATTGCATATATTATTGCTCTATACTGATTATACAGAAGCTTCCAATCACTAGTCCATGGAGAAAGCTACATGTACTCTATGTATTTACACATCAGGCATATGCATTAAAGCATCAGTCAGTATTTTGATAGCAGTTAGGACAACAGGGTTAAATAAGAATCACAAAAGAGATTTATGTTGTGAAAAAAGATCTATCTATGTTAAATTCCCTTTCCTCATGGAAATTTTCAGAATTTACCAGAATTTATTTAGTAAATAATAAAAATTAAGACCAAAGAATGATCAGGATGCATTTTCAATGAAACGACAGCTTACCTGATATGCCATTCTTGCTGGTGTTCAAGAAAGCTACAGAAGCTGCAGAAACTCTTTTATTGTTCACAGTCTGCCCTGGTTTTCTTGAGGTACATTCTTCACTATCACTGTCCTGTAAATTTAGTAGTCTCGGTTGGAAACACTGTAGTCGACATGATCTTATATTGCTTAATATTTCAGGAAGGGACAGTCTATTTTCAAAATGTTTATTGGAAGCATTGGTCCGAGAGAAATTAGAAGATAAGTCTCTAGTTTGGGAAGAGCTTGAAGAACTATTCAGCATTTCAGGATCTATCTGTTGTAGGACTGGATCGTGTTCTGTTGATATTCGGTCCATTATGACCCTGAAATACAATATAAAACTCAGTATCACCCAGAAGAAATGAAATAAAACAAACGAAAAACCCCAAATAACTAGAAGAGGTATGCTTACCTTCCACCTCTACCAATTCGTCTTCTTGCAAATCCTATACATCTTCTTGGTACAGTGAGTGTTGTAAGGCAATGCCTATATCTCAACTTATCCAAATCTGCCAATTCTGGACTTTCAAAAGAATGATTAGCTTGGTCCAAACGAGGCTACAGAGAAAGAAAAAAAAATCATTAAAACTTATAGTGTCAATATAAAATAAAAATTTTTTAAATCATGATAAAAATAACTGTTGCTTTAAACACAACAAGTAAAGTTAAGGAACAGGGCTAGAGACAGTTCAACATGCTGGGTGTGTGTTTTGTATGCAGGGATCCCAGGTTGGAGCTCCAGTATCACCTAGTCTCCTGAAGAAGAGCTCAAAGTAGCTTGAGAACCACTGGGTATCTCCCATTCCAGTGGTCCCAAAATAAAATAAAATCCAGGTATTAACGGTAAAATTGAACTTGAATGACATTAAAGAGGTAAATTCATATAAAATGAAATGAATGGTTCGTGCACCAAAATAATTCAAAGTGAATTTAATTTATAAATATCTTTAGGGTACGTTTGTGTTTTATTATTTTTATCTTTTATCTTTTGGGTGTTTGGAATCAAACCCAGGAACTGATACACGCAAAAAGCATGTGTTCTACTGCTCCATCTCTGGTCCATTTAGGCGTTTCAAAAGAAATAAACCTTAAGGAATAATATGTCTTTTAATATATGAGAAACTAAAGAAACAGAAAATAGGACTTTTTTTGAAACTGAAAATTCTACTTCAAGAAGGCATGTACGGGTTAAACTGACATAGTCTCTTTTAAGAACACACAGTCCATTTCTTTGCCTTCCCATTATCGTTCCATTTTGTCTTTCTGCTTGTGACCAGCATAATTTACCCCTTCCATCAGTATAACTTGCAAACAACTTTTTTAATTGATTTTTGGACCACACCCGGAGATGCTCAGGGGTTATTCCTAGCTATGCACTCAGAAATCACTCCTGCCTTGGGACTCTGGGATCGAACCCAGGTCCGGGTCAGCAGTGTGCAAGGCAAATACCCTACCATTGCGCCATCACTCTGGCCCCAAACAGCTTCTTACTTTAACTACACATTCTAAAATTACAAATGTATGTGCACATATATATTTACACATATGTTTACAATAAGGTACAAGTTTCCACAAGGTATGTGTGTTACAAGGTAGGTGTGTGTGTTCATCTTCATAATTGTGTGTGTGTCCATCTTCATAATTAGTTACTTGGACCTTATCTGAAAACTGGAGTCTTTTGGAATAAGGATCATTCCTTAATATAATGCTGTGTCAAAACCCAACTCAATTGTACAATATCATTGTAAGTGTCAAAAATTAGAATATAATTATTAGATAAAATTACTGCTTGAATGACATTTAAACATGATTTCTTTATTATTTGATATGTACTAGGCATGTATGCATAAGCTAGCTCATTTAACAGTACCTGAGATACAATGAAAAAATCATGGGCTTCTAATCTAGGGCAGTCTAAGAAATTCTAATTGCTGGATGATAGAGTCCAAAGTGAAGCTCAGTTCACTTAATATGAAAAATTATTCAGAGTAATGGACTCCTATCTTCTGAAAAGCCTCAGTGTCTTTGACCATCTCCTGTCATCTGCATAGGTGATATTAAATAAAAAATACTGATGGACTACTTCCCATTTTTAGATCAAGACTAAGTCACCTTGACATGAGTTACCTGTTCATTCCTGTTCACAAAAACACCACAAAAAATAAAGTTCTTACAGCATAATACTGGCATCCTGCCCGCCTCCTGAAAGCACAGGGACCATCAGGATCATTTTCTTCTTCGGGTTCTGATACTGGGGACGGTACCTAAAAAAGAGGCACAAGGCAATCGATTCTGAAATTACTAGAAGTCAACAATATTTGTAACACTTTACAATAAGAATTTGCTGATAAATCTTAAATCATTCTAATCTTACCTACCAAAAGGCCCTCAAACATTTGAAGACTAATAACATCTGTGTTATTATTATTGATTTTTGAGGTATACTCAAGTTGTTCTTAGGGCTCTTAGCCAGATGCCTGAGATTTCACCCCAGCCCTTTGAGATTATATCCCCAACCCTTAAAAAATATTTTATTTTTTAGGTAAGGAATCATATCTGGTGGTACTCAGGAGATGTACCCCCCCACCGAAAAAAAAAAAAAACCCCGAGAAAACAAATTAAGTAACAATTTTATTTTACTTTTGGCTCTGTGCTTGGAAGTCATTCTTCTCTGTGGTGCTTAGAAGATCAAGTACAGTACAACCAAAAGACCAGCTTGTATGACCATAATGACCAGAATCATTACATTCTCTCCAGCCATAAATGATCAATTTTAAGTTCTTTCAGTTAAGTACACAGAATATGTTTGCTTCTGAACATGTAATATGAGTCTTATTTTTTTGGTTTTTGGACCACACTTGGTGACGCTCAAGGGTTATTCCTGGCTATGTGCTCAGATATCATACCTGGCTTGGGGGGCCACATGGGACACTGGGGGATCGAACCCAGGTCCGTCCTGGGTCAGCTGTGTGCAAGGCAAACTTCCTACCGCTGCACTATCACTCTGGCCCTAAGAGTCATTGTTTTTATAAAATACTACAGACCACTTTTACTATATAAAGTACTTATGTTGATCATATATACTTCAAAATAAGACTTATGCTTTAAATTATAGATGGATATAGATATAATTTTTTTT
>PVKC010021380.1:0-18150 GCA_004027635.1 Crocidura indochinensis | reverse complement strand
TATCAGCTATCGAACTGAACCTTAATTTTACATTTTTAATTAAATTTGAGTTAACTTTTGTGCATAGTATTAAACAGTGGTCAAATGTGCACGTGGCTTTTGCAGGTGGCTATTCAGTTTTACTATGAATCATATGTTTAATAGATGTTTTCCTTTTATTTTATGGTATATATATACATATATAAAAATATATGTATCTTTTTCTGTGTGGGAAGAGTTCATGGTGATGCTCAGGCCTTAATCCTGGCTTTGCACAAAGGGTTCACTCCAGATAGGTCTCATGGGACTATGTATCTGTATGGTTTTAGAGATTGAATCCAAATTAGCCACATACAAGGCAAGAGGTCTATTATCTCTCACTGATCCCCTCACTTTTTTTTAATAATAGATGACATATATAATTGATGTCCATATAGATATACATTTATTTATGAACTCTTTATTTTATTGGACTTTTATTACATGTTTTATTTCTATAGAGATAAATTCTATAGACAATTTTCTTAAATCCTCAAGTGAAAATAGGCCAGATCAATATTATCTTAAGAATTTTTAGGCACTACATTTAAAATACTATGTAATCCATACTGTGACTATTTCTCATGTGCCTTCATTATTTATAAAAATGATGGTGAGACTGACAATCAGTAGGCTATTCCATCTTTAACATTTCAAGAGGTGATATTATTTGCAACTTTAGATTTCTTCTATTACAGGCTAAAAATTAGATATTTCAAAATTGAATTATCAGCAATGATGCAAAAAAATTATTTGGATGTATGTACCTTTGAGCAAATGAGATTTGTAAACTCCAAGATTATGTGTTCTAAATAAAGAATGATTACTTGTTTCAGCTAGGGTTTACTATGATTCTATAAAAAAGCTATAGTGGGTATGATTTATATTTCTTATAATGCTGTGCAAACTAGTTGTGTTCTAATGTATGCAATCTCCTTGAAATATTGCTCACAGTTGGCTCTAGTCATTCACTTATTCATTGCATAACTATGCATTCTATATTCATGATTTGTTCTGATATTACTCTATGTCAAGTAATGAGCTAGGTACTAAGGGCACATTGAAGAGCAAGTTGTTTGTGGCCTCTCCTTTTTTCCTTGCTTAAAATTTACCCAAAGTAAAAGGCAGTTGATGCTTATCAATAATAGTAAATAATAACATACAATAGGAGTTAACTATTGTTTTATAGGTCAGGGAAAGCTTCTCCTTGAATGAATTTAATAAGAAAATTGAGGTGGTATTATTGGAGAATATGTGAAAATCTTTCTATTGAGTATGTCAATATAAATGAACCCAAAGTTATTATGCTAAGACTACAAAAACAGAGAAAGCAAGATTAGATTTAGTGGTATTCTTTACACATGGATTTGAAATAGAAGCAAAGTAAAAAGCAAAAAGAAAAAATTGAAAGCTTTTTATCAAAAGGAGTGGAACAGGGGGTTAATTATGTGGAGGAAAGAATTGGGTAGAAAGTGTGGAAGTGAAATTGATTTTCTCAGGGGTCAGTCAAACAAGTCATAGTGCCAGTTGAAAAGCTTTTTCAGCCATGACAGCAGATTGAAAGATGGTGGACTAGTGATCCCAAACAAATTGTCTACATGGTCACAGGACTTTTTATAGGTAAAGAAAACAAAACAGAGTTGTCTGCATATCAGCATGGTTAGAAGGAATAATAAAATATGGACTGCCTCCCTGAAATACAATATATTTTACCTTGAAGCAAAATAAGGTAAAGAGTTAAGCATTTGAGGGAACAAAAAATTGAGTGTAATTTAAATTACCCTTATCTTTAGGCTTGGGGCAAGGTCAGCTATTGTTGTGTAAGTTATCTTTGGCTTAGGTTTAATTCTTGTTAATTTTTCTTCCCTTTCCCGGGGACTTTAACAAAAGGGGGAGCTGATTTTTATAAGATACTTAAAAATAAAGATATTTTTTTTATAGTTCTTCTACTCTCCACTGTCAATTGTTCATGAGTTGCTAGTTCAGTTCTAAACATGTATTGCTGAGTGGTAGAAAAATGATGAAATAAAATATATTAACCTTGTAGATAAAATGTCCCTATAAAGGTCAACACTTCTTTAGAAGTTCTATAACTCACAAGTTGTGTGGCTATTGATTCATATTCTTCTTAATATGGATAGATTAGTTTATTTAATGATATGTGTCTAAATAATTTGCAAAATGAGTTAAAAATGTTAGCATGTGGGGCCCGGGAGATAGCATGGAGATAATGCGTTTGCCTTTCATGTGAAAGGTCATCGGTTCAAATCCTGGTGCCCCATATAGTCCCCCGTGCCTGCCAGGAGCAATTTCTGAGCATGAAGCCAGGAGTAACCCCTGAGCACTGCCAGGTGTGACCCAAAAACCAAAAAAAAAAAAAAAGTTAACATGTAAGTGAATGGAAAATTCTAGGTAAAGATTCAGGAACTGCAGGTTTCACATTCCAGTAAGATTAACTTCAGGTGACAGGAGCTCGTATCATTAGACATTTGGAAAAAGAACATAATGATTAATCATTTCTGTAGTTGTACTTCAGTAGACAATATGAAGAAAAGAAGCACACATATAAAATATATAAAATGACCAATTTTAATAAATTGAAAAAATGTGTATAACAAGGATGTTACCACAGGTTAAGAAATTTAGTGCCTACAGAGACTGGCACACATCAAAAAGAACAAGAACAATCAGTGCTGGCCGGAATCTGGAGAGAAAGGAACTCTCATTCACTGCTGGTGGGAATGTTTTATAGTTCAGCCTTTATGGAAAACAATGTGGAAATTCTTAAAAAATCTGGAAATTGCGCTCCCACATGATCCAGCTATACCACACCTAGGAATATACCCTAGGAACAAAAAGACACAATAAAAAAATCCCTTCCTCACACCTATATTCATTGCAGCACTACTTACAATAGCCAGACATTGGAAACAACCAGGATACCCTTCAACAGATGAATGGATAAAAAACTATGGTACATATACACAATGGAATAGTATGCAGCCATCAGGAAAGATCAAGTCATGAAGTATTCCTATATATAGATGGACATGGAATCTATTATGTTGTGTGAAATAAGTCAGAGGGAGGGAGACAAAATAGTCTCACTCATCTATGTGTCTTAAGAAAAGTAAAAGACAGGGGCTGGAGAGACAGCACAGTGGTAGGGTGTTTGCTTTGCATGAGGCTGACCCAGGACAGACATGGGTTCTATCCCTGGCATCCCAGATGATCCCCCAAGCCAGGAGCAATTTCTGAGTGCACAACCAAGAGTAACCCCTGAGTGTCACCGGGTGTGGCTCAACAGCCAAATAAAAAGAAAGAGAGAAAGAAGAGAGAGAAAGAAAGAAAGGAAGAGAGAGAAAAATACATTATTGTAATAATTCCTAGAGATGGGTCCAGTAGAACTGGCTCACACTATTAAGCTCACCACAAAGAGTGGTGAGTGCAGTTAGAGAAATAACTACATTAAAAACTACCATGACAATGTTAATTAGTGAGAGAAGTAGAATGCCTGTCTCAAATACAGGCAGAAGTTGGGGGAGGAGGGTGATGGAGGGCATTGGTGGTGGGAATGTTGCACTGGTGAAGGGGGAGTGTTCTCTTTATGACAGAAACCCAGCAACAATCATGATTATAATCATGGTGTTTAAATAAAGATATTATTTAAAAAAAAGAAATTTATTGCCTACAGGTGAGAGTGAAAATAATAAAGAAGTGGGGACCTTGATAGGCTCCTAGCTGTCCCCTATTTGGCCCCCAGTCTCCAGGCCTTCTGGGGTGGCAGCCCAGGCAGCCAGATCAGGTGGGTGTCGTGGGGGGGGTCCCCTCCTAGATGGTGTCCCAAGTTTCCCTGCCCTTTCCTTAGCTCTGGGGTGGGAAGGGCGCAGGGTGTGGGGCAGGCAAATCCTGGCTTCTGGCTCTCTATCTATCCTCTCTTGAGCTGGAGGCAGGGTCTACCCAGCATGGGGTTTGGCGAAGCCCCATGTGGAAGGCCTTCTCTCTAACTTGGGTGTGCTGGGGACCTTGATAGGCTCCTAGCTGTCCCCTCTTCAGACCCCGGCCTCCAGGCCTTCTGGGGTGCTGCATATATTAAGAATATTCCCCATCCTTATGTTATTGTTTCAGTATCCAGAATGCCTATTTGTATTCTGCCCTTTCCCACTCCCCTACAAAGCTTATTTCTTACTCCTTTACTCGTACCCTCCCAAACACCACTAACCCACATTACTCTTTTTAACTTCAGTGCTTCACAATCCTAATCACAGACCAACACCATGTATTGTGTTTAACAACCCCGAACTATTTCAAAAGACATGCAATGGACACGTTTTTCTTTCGAATATTCTATGTGTTTATTCTTTGACATCTATAAATCTTACTAAATATTCTCTTGACGGAGACGGTTCTAACCACTTTTTGTCTTCTCTTTATGAGTTGTTCAATAAGCAATTCTGGTGATAGAGTTCCCCAGTTAATGCTTTCGATCAAACCATGTCGTTGAGTTTGTTGGACTTGTTCTTGTGCTCCCCATATTCGCCAATAACACCACGCGGCATTGTACCTTTTTTGCATAGGCACATTAAACTGGGAAAATACTATACAAACAAATAGGGTCTTATTTAATAGAGATTGGAACACACAAATATTGTAGTGTAAAGGGACCTTATACCCTGAACACTGACATAATGACCTGGCACAGGCCTCAGAAGAAAGGGCATTATCCATTTACCTCAGAACCATGGAAGCCATCCTTGAAATATCCAAGTTCTCTATAAAATCACCAGGAAGCAATCCTCTATCACTGAAGACCCTACCACTGCTCAGACATCGAACTACTCAGAAGAGTCTTCCCTTAACAGTGAGAAGACTAACAAAAACAAGGACCTGCTTACTGGATAGGGCTTCGTGCATTGCCCTTTAATTATGAGGTGAGGCAGGAGGATGCTCCACATCCTGACTTCAATGCAGGATATGCAGATTCAAGGATCTTTGATACAGAAACATGATACCAACAACAGAGACTGTAAAAAATAAAAGTGTGTTGGCACTACAACGTATTAGATTGGACTATCTAGCTTGCCTGGAGCCTAGAGTTGGTCCTATGCCAGGAAACTTCAGAGATAGGATCTCTTTGTATTAGGCCAAGGTTATTTCTTTCCATGCTCCTCATATTTTGGTGGGCCTATGCAAACAAAAATTGCCACTCTAACACCGTTTTTTACTGTGCTCCGTTGACTCTAATCCTTACAAAAAAGCCCACTTAAATTTTTGAGGTTAACTTAAACTAATATGCATGTACATGGAAATGTTAATAAATAGTATGCCTCTAATGTTTAGGAGTTACATAAGTTTTATGGCTTTAGATAGCCTTGTGTGCTGTTAAGAAACATTATAATATTATAATCTGGGGACTTGAAAAACAAAGTAATTGTACATGGATTCTGTTTTATTTATCTTTTTTTTCTTTTTGGTTTTTGGGTCACACCGGCAGTGCTCAGGGGTTACTCCTGGCTCCATGCTCAGAAATTGCTCCTGGCAGGCACGGGGGACCATATGGGGCACCGGGATTCGAACCGATGACCTTTTGCATGAAAGGCAAACGCCTTACCTCCATGCTATCTCCCTGGCCCCTGTTTTATTTATCTTAATGTTCGTTGGCCGAAAGTACAAAGTTAACATATCAGCAAGGGGACTTCTTCTGAGAATTATGTTATGAGTGATTGTCCTTCCACTGTAACCTTACCTTGTCCTCTTTTTTGCATCTCTGTTCTCATAATTAAAAATAAAAAATATTAAAAAATTAAAAAAAGAAAATAATAAATAAAATGTCATAGATGACAGAACATAATAAAGTTTAATTTTAAAGATTGAGGCAGAAGTTTATTGACAGGAAGAAAATTGTGATTAAAGAGGCATTACTAAGGATTTCATTCCAGGTTATGAGTTTCAGTCTGATGTGCTCTTTGGAATGAATTGCTAAATTGGTGTAAAGGAGGTCACTTAATGTTAAGATACTAAGAAGACAGGTTATTGAGTCATCTACTCAAGTCATCAAACTCAAATATTTCTGTCATAAGTCACAATAGAAGAATTTCAAAGTCTTCACTGCAGAAGTAATTTGGAGTTCAGTATATAATCTCAAAAATGTGTGCTATGGGTTGGAACAATGGGACAAGCTTTTAAAGAAACCAGAGAGTGCACCTGAAACAGTCTGAGAAGGAAAGTGAATCTACTTTTAGTTTCTATCAAATTGAGTGAGATACTGTGTGGGTCATGTGCGTACAAATGTCTGTCAAGAGAATATTGTAGGAGAATTATGGGAATATTTTCATATTTCCCCTTATATAATCTTACTGCACTTGTGTGGCATTAATCATTTTAGCGTTGTATTATGTACTAGTGCTTGTTTTATATGAAGAAGGTGTTTTATTTCCCCTGAAATTTAGGTTTAAAATTGTTAAATGAATATGCATAGTGGTGGTGGTAGGGTTACCTAACAGTGGACATTTTTGACTCTTTAACCCTCTCCCTGACAATGGAAGTGCTATTCAGGCCCAGCAGCACTGTGGAGCCATGCAGTATGGGGTCAAACCGAGAATTCTCAGGGACTTGTTCATACTTGGCATGTGTTCCGGTTCTTGCCTCTTCTCATACTGATTAAAATGAAGGTAAAAATTGTTCAGATTTCTAAAACAAATTTTTATTTTCCTTGGACTTCTAATTTTTCCAAGATTAACATTGCCAAATTTTCTAGCCACATTTTTGTTCAGCAGGATTGTTACTTTTTAATGCTGTTATTGATTATCTCTTAAGAAAATCATAAGTGCTTTATGTAAAATTTAACACGCAAGTGTACATCTAATACTTTTTTGAAGAGATTGAATATCCAGTGATGTTCTGTGCTTAGAGTAATTTTCAGTGGCACGTAGTCCTGATAAGGACTGAACTGGGCCTCCAATATGCAAAACCTGTTGGGTTTCTTTTCAGCTCCAGTATACTTTTAGTAGGTTCTGATGTGATGAAGAATAAATGTTTTATTTATTTATGCTTTGCTCTAAGTAGGATTCATATTAGTTGCTTTATTTTCTCAATATGACATTTATTTATGCTGTGTTCACTGTCAGCTCTGAGACCTGAAGGCTTTTTAACTTCATACATAACTGTTAGCAGTTGTGGCTGATAAACAATACTTAATTACTGACAAGTGTTATTTTAAAAATATCTTTAATCAAACATGCTATTCCTTCATAACACTAAACATTATGCTGTTGACACAGCCCTGTGAGAGCTCTAGTCACCTTCTTTGTGTTTTCTCAAGTTCCAGCTTCCCCCAAGTCAATGTCAGTCCCCCACAAACAACTGGATCATCTTTTAGTTTTCCTAGAAGCTAATGTGACTGCACAATACTTTACCTGAAATACATTTTGAACTCTTACAATGAGATCACAAACTGGAATGACTTGATTTTCCCTAAGCACGTTGTACTAAGTTTAACAGATTGAGTCGAATAACATATTCCCACTTAAAGCCACAGAGTTAGTTGTGACAAAAAGAAAAAACAGAATCTCAAATAGCAACTAAAGGAGAGATGGGCCAAAAACTTTGAAAGTTTTCTTGGAACCTTCATATGAATCTTCAACTAATGAGAAATACTAACATTGGTTGGAAAACTATGTCAGTAGAGGTAAAGAGTAACACATCTTAATCTTTCTTTGACCTCCCTGACTAAGTGTGCATCAACTGTGGGGTGCAAATGATAATTTAGAAAGACCACTCCAATGCTCCAACATAAGCAATGAGAGAGCACAATAGGAACCCAAAAGCTTACTGAGGGAAGATAGCCAAGAAAACTCAACCAATACTAACTAGTTCTATGACTCTTCAAATAAGGATATTAGAGAAAGCATAATGAGGATTATTAATGAGCTTAAAGTTATATTGTAATAGGTATGAGCGAGTATGTGGTCAGAAGTAAGAAAACTGCCAGAGCAGCATTTGCCTTGCATACAGCCAAACTGGGCTTGATACCCAGCATCCCAGATGGTCCCTGATCCTGATTTCTGAGGACAGAGTCATGGGTAATCCCTGGGTGCCATCAGGTGTGGTCCCAAAACAAAACAAAACAAATGTAAGAAGTAAAAGAACTCTGAAATGACTAAGATTTGGAAGGTGAATTAAGAAACTCAATGGAATGTTGCACTGGCAAAGAGAGTATATTTTCTTATGACTGAAACCCAACTGCAATCATGTTTTTAATCATGATGCTTAAATAAAGTTATTATTTAAAACAACAGTTGGATCCGGCCAGGTGGCGCTAGAGGTGGCAAGCACTAGCCAAGGAAGGACCGAGTTCGATCCCCCAGCATCCCATATGGTCCCCCCAAGCCAAGGGCAATATCTGAAAGCTTAGCCAGGAGTAACCTCTGAGCACCAAATGGGTGTGGCCCCAAAACAAAACAAACAAACAAACAAACAAGCAAACAAAAGAAACTCAGAAGAAGATCTTGACAGCAGGGTAATAGCTGAGGATAAAATTAGTGAGAATAAAATCAATGTAAGAAAGGATGCAGAAAACATTTAGAAAACAATAAAATATTAAAAATGCATCAAAATAATTAAAAAACACTGACACAAGAAAACTAAGGGATGGTTGCAAGAGGAACACCATACGCATTATCAGAATCATGAGAAGAGATAGTACAGTGGCTAGGGCACTTGTCTTGCATGCAGCGGACCCAAGTTTGATTTTCAGCATCCCATATTTGTTCCGGAACACTGCTAGGAGCAATATCTAAGTTTAGAGCCATTACTAATCCTGAGCACCATTGGGTGTGGTCCCCAAACTAAACAGAAACAAAAACAAATAAAGAAAAAGAATAACATCAGAATCCCCAAAGAAAAGAAGGCAATTTTGATGATTTACAAAATTACCAATGATTATCATTAGTTAAAGAAGTCATTGCTGAGGAATTCTAAGTTGAAAGTGCATACATTCAGATTCAAGAGGCCCAAGTGACTCAACCAAAAGAGACTCAAATTATAACACTCTAAGACACATCATAATCAGAATGATGAAAGCAAAAACAAAGAAAGAAATAGGTAATGAAAGCATCAAGATCAAAGAAGAAAATTACAATGAAAGGGCCTCTTTAGGATTCATAGTAAGTTAGGCAAGAGAGAACTGAAGAAAAATGTAAGATATTGCTTTTCCTTTAAGCAAAGTAAGTTTAAAATTTTATTTCCAAAATTTCAAATAATACTTAGCATAGATATGAGAAGTGTAGTTTATTCCATAATTTAGCATTAATATCATTTGATAATTTTGATACATGAATCCCAGAAAATAGTCTATGCTCATTCAAATACTCATATATGGCTTAAAAAAACCTTTACATAAAATACATTTAGAATGATTCCCTAAATATGTATGTGATCATTGTCAACTGTCAATATATAGTTTATATATTCATTTCTATGTGATGAAGCTTTTTATTCATTTTTTTACACTTATAAACAATGCTGAATGAAACACATATATCTTAAGCACTAGACTAAAATTTCTGTGAAATATGTTCATTGCTAGTTTTCCATGGCAATTGATAATTGCCTTGGAATTGATGGATACTGTGTTAAAATTACAGAGCAATAGGAACAAAAATTCACTCAGATTCCTAAGCTGAGTCCTGAATTTTCTTAATTATTCAGCTTTACCAATCAACCTGATGCATTATCAATGTAAAATATATCCTCTGTCAATCAGGGCACATTGAATAATAGTAATCTATCCTCTAGTGATTTCCCAGCGCCCTCACTTTACTAACTGGTCCTGGAACAGATAGAAAACCTGACGGACAATGGAATTACTAAAAGTTGGTATGGATGATGGGAGCTAGATCTCGATTAAGACTGTGTTAAAGGTGACTATTGAGGAAAATCTGCTGCTTCTTTTGCATATCTGGAAAAATGTTGAGTTCTGCATTTCTGAACTTTCCCTTTTAATCTTTTTATCTGCCTCCTAATGTTTACTTCAAATGATTATTAGATTTCATAGAAGTAATCCATCTAAACTTCTCTAATTTTAATTATATTTTTATTTTCTACTATCAGCACATATTTTTTTTATTTGCCTGCTGAGGAATTTAAAATGACTTAAGTCACACCGTAGAATTTACTGAAATAGCATCATTTTAGTGAGACCAATATGATTTCATTCAAAGTAAGTTCAATCCAACAGAGAGAATTGCCTTTTTCTTACATTTTCTTTTCCTTTCTTAAAGCATTTTTCTGCCTCTCACCCAAAATAATTTATTTGCAGAAATTCGCTTTAAAAATCCTATTTTTTCATAAATCATTCTCTCACCTCTCTGTTATATTTTTTATTAGAACATTATTTTGCATCTCAAATTACTTTGAGAAATAAATCCATTTAGTTTAAATCTATTAAAAATGTTTATTTTCTTCAGTTTTAATCCAGGGACCATTCCATTTAACTTCTCTGAATTTATGTTACCATTGAGACGTCTAATGGTTAAAAGTGAGGCATTCCTTCAGATATTATATTCACATCTATTCATAGAAAATATTTATCTATTCACAGGTAATATCCATCCAGACATAGAATATTTGAGATACGATGGGCATTAAAATACAACAAAATTATAGCAAATGCCCATTTGTCAATAATGAAAAATCATTGTATTTTTATAACCAAACATATTTTTCCTATACTAACATAATTATATATTTCAATTTGTTGCTCTTTAGAATTTTTATTTTAAAAAGACTGTCTCTAACCCTCCCCAGAATTTTTAATATAGACAAGTATAAACATTCAAAAATATATCACTTCAAGAATGTTCTGAAAATTTTGTTTGAATTTTTTTCGGGCCAAACCCATTTGATGCTCAGGGGTTACCCCTGGCTAAGCACTCAGAAACTGCCCCTGGCTTGGGGGGACCATATGGGACACTGGGAAATTGAATCGCGGCCCTTCCTTGGTTAGTGCTTGCAAGGTAGACACCTTACCTCTAGTGCCACCTCACCGGCACCTGTTTATATTTTATATATTAAGAATAAATATATTTTTCATCAAAAAGTGCCAGTCTAGGGCTGTCTTCTGTAATGTAAAATCAAGTCAACTAACCTGTGTTCCTATGCTTTCCTAATTATCTTGATGCGAAATTTCTTTCTTATAATAGATAAATCTTGACTTTTTTTGAAAAGATAATTTCTTTAAGAGAAAAATAGGTCTAAAGATATAAATAAAAAATTAAACACTCAGGAAATGGATCAGCAACAAGAGTATAAAATACAGTTTGTTAGTTAGGTTACTCTTTTCTCCTACTGGACTTCACTACCAAGTAAGCATCGTCGAGATTTCAGCTGTCATATTTAAGTCAGAGTCCCCTAAAGAGCTCCAATAGCTATGAAAACTTTTTTTGGTGGGTTGAACTTTGAAAAGATGGATGAAAGTCTGAGAAGAAATTTTGACCAATTGTGTTCACAGACAGTATGATAATGATAAATCCCAACACATAGCAATCCTGAGGATTTGGGTTTGTCACAGGCCACAGTGGGGGAAGTGGATGCAGTCATGAATGCAAGGACGCCCAATATGACAGAAGAGTTGTGAAACCAAAGAGGTGTGGTCCTTAGAGAAGATTCTCAAAGACCTGGTGCTCACTTAACTTTGAAAATATTTTGGTTGCTGTCACTATAAAACACGGAAGAACAATATCTGAGAGATTATTTTGAACAATATGGAAATAGTGAGGCGATTGAAATCATGACTGTTTGGGGTAGTGCGCAAGAAAAGAGGCTTTACTTTTGTGACAGCTGATGACCTTGATTTGATTCCTTGTCAAGATTGTCATTCAGAAATATCAGACTGTGAATGACCACAACTGTGAAGTAAGGAAATCCCTGTTTAAGCAAGAGATGATCAGTACTTTTTCCAGTCAGAGAGAGAAGTGGCTCTGAAAACTTTGATGGTAGTTGTGGAGATGGTTTTAGTGGGAAAGATAACTTTGGTCATGGAGGAAACTTCAGTGGAAGAGATGACATTTTTTCTTTGGGTGGTGACTTTGTGGCAGCCAAAATGGATTGGATATAGTAGAAGTGGAGATGGTTATAATAGATTTGATGATGATGAAAACAATTTTGGAGGTAGTGGGGAGTTACAATGATTTTAGTAGTCCTTCAATTTTGCACTCCTGAAGGAAGGAGGTCAACGCTCAGACCTTGTTGGTGGCCAATACTCTGCCAAATCATAAAACCAAGGTGGCTATGGTGGTTCCAACAGAGTAGTAGCTTTGGCAGTGGCTGAAGGTTTTAATTGCCAGGAAACAAAACTTAGCAGTAGCAGAGAGCCAGAAAAGTGACAAAGAAGCTACAGGCTACAACAGATTTGTGAACTTAGTGAAAAACTGGTGGCAGGGTCTAGCTGCTACAAAGAAAATGTGTTTCAGACAATACTCATGTGTATGAGGGACAGAAAAAAAAAAACCAACTCGAATACTGTACTTGTGTTTAATTATATAGCACGTTATTTTAGATTCTGTTCTGGGGAAAGTGTAAAACTTTTCAACAAAGGGTTTTAATGTAGATTTGTTTTTTGCACCTATGCTGTTAATTGCTAAATGTAATAGTATGACATGATGCAAAATCAATGATTTTTTAATGTCCTGTGTAAAGTTAGTCTACTCTGAAGTCATTTTGATAAATTTAACTCAACAGTGTGAAGTTAGAATTCTTCAGGGTGGTGCTCAGTTTATTTAAATTTAAAATTTATTTATATCCTGTTTGGGAAGAGAAACCATGATCTTTAGAAAGCTTGGTATAGAAAAACTGACAGTTACTCCTGTGTTGTGACCCCAGAATTCATTGTTAAAGGGGCCACCCATGTAGAAACAATGGAGTTTCTAATTTGATTATGAATGTTTATTAGTACATCCTATGTAATATATATAACTTGAATTATTATACCAGATAAAATTATGGATGGGAATAAAGTTTGTGCATCATACATTATCCTATGCAATCAAGAAAAATTTAATATCCTCTTGAAAATTAAAAAAGTATAACAAAGTATGAACAATTACAACTAAGAATGTAATTACAACAAAAAAGGATGTGAAGAGAAATTTTTTTCAGTATTTTCAATAGCGATTAGGTGACCATTAAACAGTTTTGTGGTATTTCAAACCCACCCTTTCAAATATTAAGTCCTTATTTATATATTTATAAGGGGAATTAGCTTTATTCATGTGGGATTAATTCCCAAGGCTTAGGTTAGTGGGATGTAATAAAACACCTTGTAAATGACCGACTTTCAAGAAAAAGTGACTGCAAATTGAATACAACATAGGGAATTGATTGGCTGGAGCTGAAAACATACCTGTTCAAAGAAACTAGACAGAAATGACAGGAGACAAGTATTTCAACACCACCCATTTTTCAAAACTCGGCAATTATTAATTTGTTAGCATTTTCTGATGCTAATCATTAGCATTAGCCAGAAATTTTAAACTCTGCTTAACTCTGTTTTCACATGCTTAGTCCATTAGATGTTTCTTCCCTTTAATTCCTTCTCTCCCTTTTTTTCAATCAGAAATAAAATTTAGTCTTAATCTAAAACATAAGAATATACTGAAAGACAGTGTTGCTTCTCAAGACAAAACCCAATAAATTAATTAAAGCAAAGTACAGTAATCACTTTCTGAAACATGTGTATAAGTTATGTCTTTACTTTTGACTGGGGTGTCTTAGATTGCCTATAGTTATAAGTGCCCACACACTTATAAAATTTCTAGGAAGAACAGATGGGGAGATAGTACAGAGGTTAAGGCACTTACCTTGCCAGATGGCTGATCCCAGTTTGCTCTGCATATGAGTTTCCCAATCACTGTCAGAATCATATTCTGAGCAGCACTGCACATGGTCCCAAACAGAATAACTTTTTTTTAAAAAAAAGATCACTGTAATTTAGTTTACAATTTAGTTAAGGTTTAATTTTATTTTTGCCTTTGTTTGTTTGTTTGTTTTTTTGGTCAGCTCTTGGGTTATTCCTAACTCTACACTCAGAAATCGCTCCTGGCAGGCTTGGTGGACCATATAGGATGTCAGGGATTGAACCTTGCTTCATCTCGGGTCACCCTGCTGCTGGGGTATTGCTCTGGCCATGTTTTTGCCTCTTTCCAAATACTTAGGTACATTTGGGCACAGCTGGATTATATTTTGACTTATCAAAGCTACTTAGTTTTTCTCTAAAAATGCATCTTTCACAAAGTGAGTTCAGACTTTCCAGATTCACTATTTAGTCTCTTTCTCCCAAGTTCTATTATATCACTATAATTAGTATTTAAATTTTAAATCACACATTTATTTATTTTGCTTAAAGTGTTAGTACCCACAGCCGCAAAGGTATGACTGAATTTTTGCCACGGCATTTATTTATTTAACACATTCACTGTAGAAAAGAGGTTAGATTTTTATTCTTCTTTTTTGGGACGGGCACATCCAGTGACGTTCAGGGTTACTTCTGGGTTAATGCTCAGAAATCTTTCCTGACTCGGGGACCATATGGGACGCTGGGGATCAAACCCTGGTCTGTCCTGGGTCAGTCACATGCCCTACCACTGTGGCTTCAAGATTTTTATTATTCGTTATAGAAAATATTCTAGGGGCCGGCAAGGTGGAGCTATAGGTAAGGTGTCTGCCTTGCAAGCGCTAGCCAAGGAAGGACTACCATTTGATCCCCCGTGTCCCATATGGTCCCCCCAAGCCAGGGGCAATTTCTGAGCACTTAGCCAGCAGTAACCCCTGAGCATCAAACAGGTGTGGCCCGAAAAACCAAAAAAAAAAAAATTCTAGCTTTTTATTACCAGACCTTTCTGAGACTAGAAAAGGGGAAAGGATGCTGCAGAACATTTCTGATGAAACAATATAGTAGCATTGCATTTTAAGGGCTTTACACAAATACTATTATCACTAAATAAAATTTGACACAAATTACCATAGCTACAAGTGTTTGTTTGTATTGCCTAATAAATATTGTACCAAATAGAGTTATATAGTGTTATATACCTAAATTAATCCTTAATTAACAGTAATTACATTCTTAATTAATACATCAATTCTTAAACTGTTAGGGAAAATATTAACTTAAATTGTTAAAAATAACTTATCATGAGTTGATATTTTTGAAAACTTAAATTTTAGATATATTGAAGCTAATAACACTTGGTTTGCATATAGAAAAATAAAATACAAATTCAGACCTTTTGTTTCCAATTCTAGTATTGCATACTAAACTCTAAGGTCACTGATGTTGAAAAATAAATGTTATTTTGCCAATATCAAAGAAGAAAACTCATATCTTCATAGATAGTACAGCAAGAAAGACTTTCAATTTAGACTGAAACTGTGAATAGAGAAAAATTTTCATCTCCTATCAAACCAGAAAACTCTTCAGTTAGTACAACCTACATTTCCTTAGAGGGAAAATTTATTCTATATTTAGAAAGACAGTAACCATGAGAGGAGCAGGTGTCCTCTCATATATGGAGATATAATCATCTGTACTTTCTCACTTTTAAAGAAAAAAAATGAGGTATAGAGCAGCTAAGTAATTTTTCTATGATCAGAGTGTCTAAAAGGAATATAAAGATTTCAATGAATCAACCCAGTTTTATTTGTTCTCCAAAATTTATTTATAGTTTATCAAAAGTTGATATTGAATAATATACATTTTTCCTGGTATTAAAAAAAATTCATTCCAGCATGAATAATCAAATAAATTTTTGTTTGTTTTTGGGTCACACCCAGCAGCGCTCAGGCGTTATTCTTGGCACTATGCTCAGAATTTGCTCCTGGCAGTCTTGGGGGACCATAAGGAATGCTGAGATTCAAACCACCGTCGTTCTGCATCCAAGGTAAATGCCCTACCTCTATGCCATCTCTCCGGCCCGAATAGTCAAATAAAAATGAGGTTTTCTACCTATCAAAATATGTAATATAATTAATATAAACAAAAATTCAGAATTTATAGATGTATTTTATGTTTAATTATAATTATGTAAACTCTAATTAGAAATATGAGGCAGATCCATTGAATTTATTGACAGATTCACAGATTCTATATGCTTCTAATAAGTTATATATTCTATAAACTGGAAGAAAAGATTGTAAGATTTTTATTTTACCCACATTTTTTATTAAAAATTGATAGAAAGCAGGTCGCCATTGAACTACTGAAGTATTCAGATTCAGATGATCAAAATCTGTTATTTTTTATTATAAATTTATATTTTCTTATTTCAGGGAGTTGACTGAACAAGAGTATTATCATTTTTATATAGTTTTATTATTCTTTGAAAAGGTAACAATGTATATGCAGGAAAGTAACCTGTCTAAATAAAAGTATGTTTTTATTTATTCTAATTTGTAAAATCTGGAGTTAATCTTATCTGTAACCTTAAAATCTTGTGGGTTTGGGGCCAGAGCGGTGGCATGGAGTGGTAAGACATCTGCCTTGCCTGCACAAACCTAGGACGAACCGCAGTTCGATCCCCGGTGTTCCGTATGGTTCCCCAAGCCAGGAGCGATTTCTGAACGCATAGCCAAGAATAACACCTGAGTCTCACCGGGTGTGCCCCCCAAAAAAAAATTCTTGTGGGTTTGACAATCAGAAAAACAATAGTTTAGCTTTATAGAAATTCTCTATGGAAAACGATTTCCCTGCGCCTTTTATAAAGTACACATAGTATGTCAATATGACTAGAGTTCAATATTATATTTGTTTTATGTAATCAAATGAATACCACATTTATCCAGAGACCAATTTAATACTGTGGCAGACTTGATATTCATGCTATAATATAATGACGTACATAAAATTTTAATAATGATCAATTCTGTTAGGAAAGGATGGGCATAACTGAATTAGTTTCTCATCAGTGAATGGTAATCACATTTCTAGTGGTGTTGATTTTTATATGAACAAAGATTCCAATCTATATTATTTTTAATGGCATTTTCAGTAAGTCATTATAAATGTATTAACTCAAGTTACTTTTTCCTTTCTTTGATCTTGATCTTAACTATTTATTTACACCATTTTTGCTATATAAGATTATGTGGAGACCTTGAGGAGAATAAAGTAAGATTAAAAACAATGCCCTGGACTAATTTATAGTCACTTAAGTGATATAGATGTCAATATATAACTGAAATGCAATTATTTAATGCTCACTTTCATACTTCTTATACTGCTCAATCAACACTCTCTTCTTTTTTGTCCATCCCATCTCTTTGTCTCTCTATCTCTCTATCTTAGTATCTCTCTATCTACCTATTTTTATTGAGGGTTGCAACTGGCATTTCTTAGGGTTACTCCTGGCAGACTAAGGGGATCAAATGGTATACAGGGATCCAATTTGATCAACTTTCTGCAAGAAAAACCTGCTGTGCTACAGCTCAGATCCTGGGCTATTGTTTTGTTTGGACTATACTACACTGAGCTCAAAGTTTACTCTGATTTTGAACTCAGGAATTACTCCTGGTGTACTATTTCTTCAGTTCCACAAAAGCTATTCTTATTTTGCAAAAAAAAAAAAAAAAAAAAAAAAAAAAAAGGTATCACAGAATCTATTTTACTTGAAAATTGAACAGTAAATATCACACAAATTTGTTCTGGACTTGGCCATCTGCTGTCACTAGAGGAGAGGCCACAGCATGGTGGGAAAGCTATGAGACAGGTTTGCTGGTTTCTCTTTGTACATGTGAGATTCTGAAAGATGAAGTGTGTGGGAATTGTAGGTGTGTGTGTGTGTGTGTGTGTGTGTGTGTGTGTGGAGAGAGAGAGAGAAATAGAGGGAAAAAGTAAAATACATTTTATTACCACTCATATATCAAGTTGTATGTAAGACAATTCTTTGAGAGAGCATGCTTTGCACTTTTAATACTAAAACAAGCAAACACAAAACATCCCAAACAAAAAATCTCAACTATTTCAGATAGTTTGCCAGAAGAATTCAGTAGCATCTATCAAACACTCCGAGAAAATATTGCTGAAATGAATAGAAACAATCCTGCCCAAAGTGTTGAGTCAGTGTGAGAAATAGAAAGAGA
>PVKC010021379.1:0-18357 GCA_004027635.1 Crocidura indochinensis | reverse complement strand
TTTGGTGCTATAAACAAGTTGTGCCCAATCCAGTGTTTACTTAATGACCAGAACTTTGGTTTTTTACTTAATGCTTCTACCAAGCAGAATTTCTTGTGGACTTCTAAAGCACCTTGTAATATTATCCTGCCTCAGAACCTTTTTAATTCTATTGGAATTACATTAGAGTTTTTTCTTGAGGGGGCGCCAAGTATACAGAAACTATTTAAATTATCTCAGCCAAGAAGATAATTAATCAAGAGATTTGCCAGCTGACAAAACCTTTGGAAAGCATAGGGGACCCCAAGTTAAAGGAAACCTGTAAGGATATAAGAAAATGAACATATACAGAAAGCACAGCATAATTGCACCTGTGGTGTGAGTGAACACCAGTAGCCCTCGCATAGCTTATTTCCAGCATCTTTAAGAAGTCTTTGGACCTGGCCTCTGGTTTGTGGAGCAGTGGTGGCCTCTGCTCTTCTGACTTCCAAGACCTGTGTCTCTCATGAGAAAAACAGGAATGTGAATTCTACTGGCAAGAAGTCTGGTACTGAAATCTTCAGACTTTACTACCCTGCCCACAGGGGAGAACTGAGAAGACAAGATAGTTTCCGAGTCCTAACAGCCTATATCCTGCACAGGAATACAGCCAATGAGATGGCTTTGAATGTCACACATACCGAGTTTCCCAAAGAGAAGTCTTTGTTTTCTTTGTATCTGATTTAAACGTATATAAGAAAGCTGTCAAAACCATAGAATTCTTATATGTTTTGCAGAGAGATGTATGGTTGAAGAGAAAGTTTCATTATGTTCGCTCATACTCTCTCTCAGCGGCTCTCCTCTCCTCCAATTGTACAGCAATTGAATACTTCCTTGGTAGTCTCCTCAGCAAGTAACCCAAAAGAGATTGTGTTAGACTCTTTGGGAGGAAAATCATAAAGAACAAGTGCATATCTTGGAACACAGGAAATATCTAGGTAACTCATAGTTCCTCAAAGTGAGAAGAATAAATCTCTATCCTGATCTAATGATTTCTGTCATTACCCGTTATACTCCAGATACCAAGATACCAGACTTCATATATCTTTTAGGGTTAGTACTAATGGTGAGTATATTGAGAGCAATGCATAAAGGGGTCTATTGATAAAATAATTTTTAAAAAGAGAAAAAATTAAATGTGAAGATTAGTAGAAGTTGAACTTTCCTGGCCAGGATTTCAACAGAATTTGAGTAGGAAGGAAAGAGTTTTTAGTAAATGAAATAATTGTAAGTAAAGAGTCCAGGGTGATAGCACAGAGGTAGAGTATTTGCCTTGCATGTGGCCAACCCAGGATAAGATGAGTTTGATCCCCAGCATTCCATATGGTTCCCTGAGCCTGCCAGAATCGATATCTAAATCTAGAGTCATGAGTAACACCTGAGAGCTGCTGGGTGTGACACCCCAAAAAAAGAAATGAAAAATTATTAGTGAATACCTTCAACTTCACATTATTGTAAAGATATGTGCCTGAATTCAATCTAGTTTGTGGCAATATGTGGCTGGTATCAGGGAAAAGGGTTGATATTACAGCTCTTATAATCCCCCCTCATTTAGTAAAATTTGCTTCTGCTACTCATTTTTAATCTCTTCAGACTAAGAAACAAATTAATTGCACTTTTTTTCTTATGGTTTATCTAGGAATGTGTTTGGACTTTAGTAATCACCATACACATAATATGAAATGACAGAATTGAATGAATGAGTTGATGAACTAGACTGCTTTGAGAAAAGCTCAGACTGTGTGTCTTTCACAAATATGTATGCATGGGTATACCTTTGTAGCAGGTATGAGTATTTAACCTTGGGTTCATTAGCAAGATTTTATTCAACCAAAACAATTTAGCATAAGTTTATGGTATGTGGGTAAGTCCTGGCTAGTCACATAATTTTTATTTAAATGAGATTTCATCCTATCTAGAGAAGGGTGGAAGATGAACCATGGAAGTCGTCTAATGGAAAAATTTTCCCCCACCAGAGGAAACAAGAAGATGAATATTTGATATTGTTCTTTCTAATTGGGTATGTCACCCAGCGAAATTGGAGCTATTGTGATGTGGTTATGAAATTCAGATATTAATTGTCAATTAAAATTAACATGAATTTATTTTGTGTTGCTTGGCATATGCTGGAGCATTTTAACAACAGATCCACCAAAGACTCTTAGGCAATTAGCTATGCTGTCATCAGCATCATCATTACTGCTATTTAATCTTCCTGTTCTACAATCAGCTTAGCTGGGCTCAGCATATCAGACCCTTCTTTTCTCTCCATCTTTCCTGCAGGAAGTCCCTTTTTCCCGTGTGTGGTGCAGTAACCGGCAGCCCCTGCATTGTGCCTTCTCCCTAGAGCGCTACACACCCACCACCACCCAGCTGTCCTGCAAAATCTGTATCCGGCAGCTCAAAGGCCATGAACAGATCCTTCAAGTGCAAACATCAATCCTAGAGGTGAGTTCTGGATCAACAGGTACACAAATCTTGTTTCTGAAAGACATTAAGAATAATATACCTGACCGGAGAGATAGCATGGAGGTAAGGCGTTTGTCTTGCATGCAGAAGGATGGTAGTTTGAATCCCAGCATCTCATGAGGTCCCCCTGGCCTGCCAGGAGCGATTTCTGATCATAGAGCCAGGAGTATTCCTGAGCACTTCCAGGTGTGACCCAAAAACAAAACAAAACAAAACAAAAATTAGCTCAGTTGTGCAAATTGATGGAGAAAGATTTGCAAGATACACAACTCTTTTCATCTCCATTAGTAATATTGTAAAATAAGCTTTTGCTTAGCCTGAAGATTAATCTAAACTTCTATTAGCAAGAAACTCAACCCATGAGAGCTGAAGTTCTCTAGAGAAACCTTCCTTTGGGGGGAGGAAATGGTCTAGAACTTTCTATACAAAACCACGGTTTAACTGTCTATTGAAGCATTGGGATGTCCACTATTATCCATTATTGTCTGATAATACAAGTTTTCATCACCATTGTATGTTTTTTGCCGGTTCTGGGTTCTGACTAGCTTTTCAGAAGTCAATTGCCCTGTATATGTTATTAAGTCTCCTAGGTTTAGCTCCATATTGCCTTACACTTTTTATGTCCCCAAGGCTCAGGGCATTGTATTTCTATTAAACCTAGATTTATCACTACAATAAATATTAATCTCTAGCAAATAAGGAAAAGGAAATGCATAAAGAGAATGACCTTCACAAAATCATATCGCTGTTGTAGGGAGAATTAGAATGGGGGTCACAGGAGAAATCACTTGGGAATTTTTGGAAAAGGTACCAGATGTCTGACATGACTTTAATTTGACCTAAACCAGTGGATGACTATGACTTTGATTTGAAAAATGAGAGTCAACAATAGCATCCTCTCTTTAATGGCTCTTGGAATGGAGAGGGAGAAAATAGCTGAGAAGTAGAATAAGAAATGGCATGTGATACTTTTATTTATAAATTCTAACGTAATTCCTGGTTTATGTATAATAGCATATTTTATAATATTTATAGTAGTACATTCTAAAGGTGTTTGGAATATTATATACACATTGATTGTATATGTACACAGTAGATTTGAGAGGCTGACATTTCATATACATATACTTCATTTCAGATTTTTTCTCTCCAAAAGCATATAGTTTATAATATCCTTCTTTCTCTTTCAGTTCTCATCTCATTTCATTGTTTATGCAAAAGGTGTATTGTTAATTCCCCAAATAGTTTTCTGAAGAGTGAATGGCTTTCCAAAGGACTGTGCCTCAAGACTGATAGCTGTCTTAACTGACATGTTTATACAGTATTTGCATTCATTATTGCCAATTAGCATTATGTGCTAAAGTACTTTTGATAGGAAAGGTAGAGCCAGAAACCTAAGGTAGGATATATTTAGAATCTCTTTCTTGAACAGTCATGGCATATTTAACACAATACATTTCAAAGTGAAACAAAAACTGCAGAAAAGTTTTAATACAAAAACAAAGGGAAAATTCAAAGAAGAGCTGGTATTAGAATAAGAAAGAATATAAAGGTACCTGTAATTCACATTACTCTGGATGTCTATTAACATGTCAACAAAAAGAAAAAAAAGAAAAAAAAACACACATAATTTAATGGAGCAAGAGAGGTAATACAGAGGTTGCCTTGTACTCAGTCAATCTCAGTTCTTTCCCCAGCACCACATATGGTCCTGTAACATCACTGGGAGTGCTCCCTGAACACAGAGCCAAGAGTCAGAGTTGAACTCTATTGACTATTGTCCAAAATCCCCTCACCCCCAAAACTCAAGAATTGAAAGTTTAAAAGTATTTGTAAGACATTAATATATTTTCAACTTGTTCTTCCATTACAAAATATATGCACAGAATTTAATATAAATGGAATATCTTAATACATTTGCTTCTTGATTCAATGAATTCTCAAATTACATACAAAGAATATAAGTCAAAATACATTATTTTCTCATTTTGTTGGTTTTTGGGCTACTTCTAACAGTGTTCAAGACTTATTCTGACTCTGAACTCAGGAATTACTCCTGGTGGCGCTCAGGAGACCATAGGAGGTACTGAGGATTAAATTTGGGTTAACTCTCTGCAAAGGCAAACACCTTACTTGCTGTACTGTCTTTGAATCCACAATCTTTTTTAATTCTCCAGTTAATTTTCAATTTTTTAGAGGGTCCCTCCATGGAAAGAAGTCCTGAGTCCCACCTTGCAATTATTTTTTTTCAATTTTCACAATTTTTTACATTCTACCTGAAAATTTAGTGTATAGTTTTTTGTTTGTTTTTTATTGTTTGACATTTTACATATAAAAAAAGACCCTTCACCAGTGCAACATTCCCAGCACCCTGCAATTCTTAAGTCAAATGTGTCAGCAGGTTCAATGCAAAGGCGAAGAATGCTGTACTCCTCAGGCTCCTCAGCTGGGAACTAATGGGACTACCTTGAGGTGTTAGAAGGCCTCCAGGCAGTGCTTGTGGTACCATATGGATAATTTGCTGGCAAATTGTAATAACCTAAGGAAGATGCAATAGACATTCTAGATTTGACTCCAAATCAGTGAGTTAGGAATGATAGATCAATCATGTAAATGAATCCCACACCATCGCCAATAGACTAGAATTGACTGCCTTTGATTATTTTAATAAACAGTAACAGTTTAGTCATTGCAAGTATATGGCTGAAAAGGGTTTTTTTTTTTTACCTTTTTTTTAAGTGTTTGCTACATTCTAAAATAATGTGCTGCATTAATTAGGTTCATTGCTCATACTCTCCTTTAGTGGACTGTATTTGTGTTAATATTTTATTAATTTAACAATAAGACTTTAAAATAAAGATTATATGTACTAAAATGAACATATGCATGTAATGCACATGATATATAAAATAAGATATAAATATATAATTTACTATAGTGTTCATCCTCTTGAAGGAATTAAAGTTTTCATGTTATATGTATGCCTATCATATTCGCTCATGCTTCTCACCTAAGTAGTTTGAAAAATAAATACAGTCAGACAGATCACTCTCACACTGAAGAATTATTTTTTTGTGATATAGATAATATACTTTTTTCTTTTCTTTAGAGTGGCCATTATTGTGTCAATCTTTACAAACGGGTCATTCCCTTCAATTTAACACAACTCAGTAATAGTTACTATCAATTGATACTCTAATAAAACAATCTACAAAGTGTAAATTGAAGGAAAATATTTTTAATATTGAAGAAATGGAATAAATTCCTAAGTAATTTATTTCATTATTCTATATTAATGTAAATTAGTAAATAATCTATTTTATTCTGTAAAAACAACTTAAATGAGAATCTTGCACATTGCAATTTTCCCTTCAAGCATTTCTCTTATCTTTCTTCCAAAAATAGTGAAGGTTAGAGCATAATTTGTCTGTTACAAAATGGACAGGATATTGGGAGTTTCTCATTGATTTACAACTCCCAAGCTATCCAGGTAGCAAGCGCTTATCTCAAATGTGCAGAGCATGAGAATCTACTATTCCTCTGCATATTAAATTTAAACAATCAGAAAATGTGATGCATCTACAGGATTCTTATTACTTGGCTTAGCTGTCTTCTAGAATGCATCAGAAGTTGCTTTCTTAGCTTAGAAGGCTAAGCATTAATCTTATAAACTGTATGATATTATGCATTGAAATTATTTAAATGTAAAGATTTCTGTAGACATGAAGCTCACTAACTGATGTCTATTAAACATGCATTTTTTAGATTTAATCTTGTACAATATTATTTTATCTTCAAATTATCTGTCCAGATATTTTGAAGATAGCATGTATCAGTGTGATCTGTCTTCTGCCAACAGTAAATCTGGCAGGGTTTTTATTTCTGCCAACAGAGCTTGTACACATGGTTCATTCATAACCATGAGAACTTCAAGCAGCAAGTATTCTATCTATAGCAATCCTCTAGTATGGATACCTTTAGGATTTTTTTAGTTTTATTATTAAGCCATTTTCCCCAGGTTATCACCATTTTTACAATAACTACCATCTTATCTAGAAATTGTTTTCTCTCTAGTGCCTTATATCCATTTAAAGAACATTATTCTTCCCTTAAGTCAAGAAGTACTTATGCAAGCTATTCATCTTCTTTCATATTCTAAAAAACTAGAAAACTTTATACCACGATAAAATTTAGGTCTCTTGTAAACAATTTTATGCTTAAGTTGGTACATTTTATACTCATCTAACATATCACAACTTGACCACTCTGCCTGAAATTACCTTTTATTCACTTGATTTCTACCTTGTCAAGATTTGTCTATCATTTTAAGGCTAATTCCAATAACTCCTCTCCATGAAGTCTTTTCTGTTTGTAATTACTGAAGCATGACACTGATATCATTTGATGCATTTTTTCTTAACCCCCTACCTTTATTTCATGGCACTACTTTTATAGTAGTGTATGTAGTGAAATGAACACTGCTATAGGTATTAGGGTAACAGAAGTCTGCTCTCAATTATACTTCAACATGGTAACTTTTAATCTTCATAATCACTATGGAGTCAAAAATACTAAAAATACTGTTTATGAAACTGACACGAAAAATTTATAGTATTTAAGATCACTGAACTATGAAGTATAGATCCATATGCCAAATGAGGTCTTTCTCATCTAAAAAAAGTGCTTTTCCTATTGTACCAAGATAACCCTAGATATTTAAAGAACTTTGATGTGTATTGTTGTAAGCATTCTAGTGATTAGAACAAAGCCAAGTAAACTAGAGTATTCATATGCAATATTTACTTTTAATAACTGGGAAGTACACATAACTGTCAAAAGTTTTGTTTTGTTTTTGTTTCTATCATGTGACCTCAAGTTTTTGAAACATTCTCTGAGAAATCCTTTAGGAAATAGCTAGTTTAAGACATTGTTTCCAACATAGCTCTCAAAATGTAACTGTGTTAGATGGTTAGCAAGACATAAACCTTTTACTCCCAAGAATGTAATCACATTAATTTGAAAAGGTATATGAAAACCTGTATTCATTTTATTGCTAAGTACAACAGCAATGATATGGAAACAACACAAATGTTTAACAACAGGTGACTGTCTAAAGTAGTTGAGTATATACACAATAGGATATTACACAACTAATTAGAAAAGATGAAAAAATTCAGTTTTCTGAAACTTGAATGGTACTAGAAAACATCATTTTAAGTGGAGTAAGAGGAAAGGCAAATACCAGATGATCTCACGCATCTATGGTATATAGAGAAGTAAAACAAAGGGATATAGTAAATACTGTAACTACTGATTGCAAAACAAATTAATAAGCACAGAGAAAGGGGAAGGGAGAAAAGAGGAAGAATAGATGTGACATAGGAAGTGATAGAGGGTTATGGGCACCTTGCAAATACTGAATGCGTAATAACTTTACATATCAAAATCATAAATATTGGCATTTAACTATGTAACATCAGCTACAATCAGAAAAAAATGTTAAAATTAACCAGAAGAAAAGATAATGCATCAGGGAAAACTCATGGGTCCATTTGGAGAAAGTGTATATTATTTAATGAAAACACAAAAAGAAAGGCATAGTCTTACTCTGAAGGAGAGCTTCTGAGAGTTCAAAGAGTTCAAACAAGATCTTTCACCCAGTCTCAAATTATTTCCTTTTTATTTGTGTTCTTCTGCTGCAAAAATAAGGATAACAATATAAATTTTGAAGAAGAAAATAAGTTGTGTATCATTCTATCTTATTTTTTTATCTAAAGCCCAGTCTTGACATAATCTGTAGTTAGTATATCTTTTTTGTTGTTGTTGTTTTTGTTTTTGTTTTTAGGTCACACCCGACAGTGCTCAGGGTTTACTCCTGGCTCCATGCTCAGAAATTGCTCCTGGCAGGCATGGGGGACCATATGGGGCACCGGGATTCGAACTGATGACCTTTTATTCATCCAAGCTGATGATACAATTTAATTCCTTATTAAAATAAGTGAAAGGATTGAAATGCTGGGTGGTTCTCAACTCTTAGGAAGGGTGTAAAATCACCCGAGGTACCATATCTCCAAGGCAGATGAGTGAGTCTGAATCAGGATCACGCATGACCAGGCTGAGGGTGAAACACACCTAGAATGGCAGTCTTAGACCTCATATCTCCACCCAGCAGCCTGCCTGTACTGTCACTTTTATTGAATAAAGAGGCCATCCCTGAGTGGGACAGTAAGAACAGTGTAAGGACAGCTAGCTCAGGCTATCCTGAGCCAGTCCCACCCAGGTTTACAAGTAAGACAATCTCTGTTTGGGGATAAAACCAAATTGTAAACAAATAGATACAAAGGAACCAGGGAAGATCCTTGTTTTGGGTAAAACCAAGTTGTAAACAAACAGATACAGAGAAACCATTGATGATCCTTGTTTTAGGTAAAATAAGGTGGAACCTAACAGAAGGGTAAGCTTGGGTTCTTGCCACCTGGTCCTATCTATAGAGGACAAAGCAGTTGTTTTGTTCTAGGGCTAGACTAACAGGAGATGTGCTTACAGATAAAATTTGGCTCTCTTCTCTTTAAGGGTCACTTGGTTAGGTCAGGCCTTGCAGTGAAATCTCTCCTCTCCTGACCAGGGCATGATCAATGAACTTGACCCTAATTACATCTGAAGAATACTCTTGGTCAGTAACAACATATAATCACAGGAGTTATTTATCAGTCAAATACTATTCAGACCTTAAAATTCTGTACTTCTACATAAACAAAAGCACCCACTCTTGTCTGATAAATTATCTGTGTGATATCTTGCTGGATATTACTAATTGCTATGATGTATTAAAAAACACATCTATATTGGATGCTCATATCAGAAGCAGAGTACAGGACAAAAGAATTACATTTTCCTACTTGCACCACTCCAGAATGCTAAAGATCTTGCCACTGATTCGTGAATCGCTCTTATTTTACCAAGGTAATTTAATACTGAAGTTAAAATAGTTACTATTGGATTACACAATTTGTTGTGTACAGATATTGCATGCTTCCATAAAATCAACTTATAATCAGTTCTTTTTTTGCAGATCTCCTGACAAATTCATTCCCATCAACATTTTAGTCAGCCTCTTTGGTTTACTTTTGGCATTTAGATGATCATTTCTTCCACTAGACTGAATTTATTCCATTTGATAATTTCTTTTGACTGATTATAATAATATTGAGCAAGGATTACCCCCTCTCAAAATTTAATAGATACCTCTTTGATGTAGAGTATTGTTGAGTGTATCTCTCTCTCATGGAAGAAGTGGCTGATATCAATCTCCCATAGATGAACCACTATTCAAAAGAAGTTATTTGCAATTTTAGAATTGAGAGGATATCATCTATATATTTTACTCAGTCATACAAGCAGATACTGTATGCATGTGTTCTAACAGATTATTTTCTGGGAAAAGAATAGAACTCTAAGTCATTCTTTGTCTTCAGTTAGATCTGATTAAGCTTTGCTTATTTTGTTTGTAGAGTGAAAGAGAAACTATCACCTTTTTTTCACAAGAGGACAGCAATTTTCCTGCACAGACTGGCCCCAAAGCCTTCAAAATTCCCTATTCCATCAGACAGAGGATTTGTGCTACATTTGATACTCCCAACGCCAAAGGCAAGGACTGGCAGATGTTAGCACAGAAAAACAGCATCAACAGGTAATGGTGCAACTTCTGCAAGAGAATTTTATTAAAAGAACCTTTGAAAAGAAATATAATGTTTCATGTTGTTTCCTAGTACTCAGAGTATACTTAGGTAAATTCTGGTTACATGAGTAGTAAAAGAGAATGACTATAACTCTATATTCTGCATTACCTTCCACCACATTTTCTTGAGAGACTTGGAAAAAAATCTTACTATGATCCTGGGTTTGTTCATTGAACCACCACATGGAGGTATAGCCTTTTCCAATTCATTGCTTTAGAGCAGGGGTCTCAAACTCGCGTACAACATTTTGTGGACCTGCCCTAGAGGAATCTTTTTGTTTTGTTTTGTTTTGTTTTAGTTGTTTGGGTCACACCCTCAAATGTTCAAGACTTACTACTGACTTTGCACTCAAGGATCACCCCAACTTTGCACTCAAGGATCACCCCAACTTTGCACTCAAGGATCACCCCAACTTTGCCTCCTGCAGACCGCAGGTAAATTGAGGTTGAGACCCCCGCTTTAGAGGATTTGTCTTCAACTGTTGTCACAGAGAAGCAGTATCTTTACCCCTTCCACCCATCATCAGATAATATTCACCATCATTTAATTTTTCTTGGGCACATACTTAACCTGATGAACCTGCAAAATAAGTGATGCAATATCTCAAATCTAAAGACAGAATCATTAAATAATCACAGGGTTGTCTAAACTGCAAGACAGAGTATGTTGCTGAAACTATTATCACTACTATGCTAGCATTATGGTTGAGTGAGGAGAAGTGAAAGAGTCATAAAGAACTTTATTACTTTGGATGAAAATAGGCAGGGTGACGTTATCTGCAGCAACACTGATAGGGCCAGCAGTTTTGGCTTGGCTTGAGGAATAACAAGCAGGGCACAAGTATCTCCCTTCATTCCTATCCTCTTGCATGCCTCAGAAAGGATAAAATAGAGAGCAAGTTTTGCCAGAATTATTTTATTTTCTTTCCTTTGATAGACTATATTTTCCCTTTTGCGTCGAAGCCTGTTTTCTTACTCTTTGACTTACTGTGTCATTTTCTTTTTTGTTCTTTATTTTTTACATTTTACTTGACTCTTTCTTCTCTGAGAGGGAGGGTTTATGTCTGCCAAGAAAGGGTAGAGTCCCTCTCCCTTTTTCAAATGAGATCCAGAATTCACGAATGAAGGGTCTAACTAAAAAGCAGTCAAGCTCAGAAAAGAACATCAAGGGAAAAGTACTGCAGCAAGAGAAAAATGAACTTATAAAGACAGGCTGAAAAGAATAGTTAGATTTTTGATAAGGGAGATACTGTGAATGAAAAAAATACAGAAATGGATGCTGTGCCAAAGGTGTAGGAGGTTATGTTAAATATTTCCTAAGCACTTTGCTGAAAAATAAGGTGTCTCCTCTTAACTCATGAACTCATGAAAACCATGAATATGACAAGTTCATTTTCTGATCCACATAAGAACAAGAATATAAAACTAACCTAGAGAACTGAATTTGATTTAAAAATACACATATTTTTATAAAAATATAAAAATTAAATTTTAGGGGCCCGGGAGATAGCATGGAGGTAAGTCGTTTGCCTTTCATGCAAAAGGTTATCGGTTCGAATCCTGGTGCCCCATATGGTCCCCCGTGCCTGCCAGGAGCAATTTCTGAGCATGGAGCCTGAGCACTGGCGGGTGTGACCCAAAAACAAAAACAAACAAAAAAAAATTAAATTTTAAATATGTAGGCCACTATGATTAAAATAAAAATTCTATTAAATATATATATATATATATATATATATATATATAGAGAGAGAGAGAGAGAGAGAACATATTAAGCAGAGATTCACAGTCCTGCAAAATGGTCCTAGTACTATATGTAACTAATTTCAGTCTGTCTAAATACATGATTTACTATTCTATGCTTGTTTTTCCACAATTGCAATTCATGGATTTGGGACTACATTAACTTTGTAATGCATTCTAATAATGAGCTTGTGGTTTTAATTTTCTATTAAAAGGAAAGTAATTGCCATAAAATATCTATAGCCCTAAGGATTTTATCATTAATTTATGAGGAAATTATATATAGTCATTTCCATCTTGCTCTATTTTATTCTGTGTAAACTGATATATAAGATATATATGAGAAAAATATTCCTACCTGTTCTTCAGTTTTTATCATTGTACAGTATGGAAAAAACATTTCAAATTGGAGTCTAAATTTGGCCACCTTTTGTGTCTGGACTCTAGTGATACTTTAGAATCTAGGACTACAAAATGTTGATGCTTTATGTGACTATATGCTTGGTGTCTTTTTTCAAAAACTCTTTCTCCAAGACAGCCTGTCTTTCCTTGCATAGAAATTCAAAGATCTTACATCATGAAGTTTATAATCCTGTGCCCTGTAAATGTTGACTTTCAATTAGTGTTACTTCGTTGGAAATTTTTACAATTACTAGTAAAATAGAATAATGGAATACATGTAATCTACCCTCAACTTTCAATCTTAGTAAATATATTTAACTCCAGTTAGTGACATTCCCAAACTTCCACTTTATAGTTTAATTTAACTCTTAAGTAATCTGCAGAGTAAAAATGATTTAACCTACAAGTCAACATCCTTTTTATTTCCGTTAAAGAACCTGATAATACATAGTTTAGATGCCATATGAGATTGGTTGCAACTACTCAACAATTACTCGGTTGGCTTCTCTAATATGAAAGCAGCCAGAGAGAATACATTAATAAATAAGCATATCTGAGTTCCAATTATATTAATTTAAAAACAGGAAATGAAATGTATTTGGTCTACAGTGCAGTTAGATAACTTCTAGTTTAAAGGAACCAGTTCTTGTTTAACAAAACTTCCATAGTACTTTGTGACTGCCAACATAATAACCTTTGTAAATATGGCTTATTGAGCATGCACGCAAGTCTTTCAGTGCAGAAAAGCAGGATAGCATCCATTTATTTGGTTTGGTCTTTTTTGGGGGAGAGGGAATCTTCAGTGGTATTTGGGAACTTTACACTCTTTACAATGTTCAGGTTAGCCTGGTAATTCAGGTTTGACAATGTAGTGCTCTATTCAATTCAGACCCACCAAGGCCACTCTAATAATCTTGGTGGAACAAACATCAAAACTGGGGCAAGAAAGGGAATGCTCTGCCATACTGGAAGTAGAACCCTAGGGCTCTCAGTATGTCAGGCATATGTGTCAGTCCTCTGAGCTACCCTAGTCTTTGGTGTCCTTCGTTGGAAGCCACTATGGTCACCAAGATATTTAGTAAGCAGAACAAAATAAAAATGATTGAAACTGCTTTGCGGCATATCAACTAAATCTCATTCTCATTTTATAAAAATGAACAAACTTGCCTCTATGTTTATATTACTATACAAAGACATATCTTCTCCTTCATGGGTAGTAACAAGTGATCAAGATAAAGGAGATTTTCAGATGTGACCGAAACAGGTTCCTAGTGCACAATTTCAACCAAATGGCACTTCTGGTTAAAATGATATATAATAAGGAATTGATCATTGAGTGTGTGCTAAAATACAGACATCTATCATTGTCAATTGCCAATATTATTAAATAAGAAAGCTTCATAATTTTAAGATTTCATCAGCTTTTGATTCATAAGAGCGAGATGCTCAATCACATGCTTAATTATAAAACTCACATAATCAGTATCTCTATTCAGAGATATCGTATTTGATAATACCACCTTTGCCTGGCTTTCCTTCACCTTTTCAATTTTTAAGAAATATTATTTTTGTATGTAAAGCTACTCCACTGAAATCATGATGAGTTTGCATTGAAATTAGAAGGAAATCCTTTTTATTGTGAGTGTATACATTCTTTTATCCTCATTTTGGTAAATGCAAATGTCATTGCTGACAATCTGCCTTTATTTGCCAAACCAATTTATACTGAGTTGAGAAAAAGAGAGGATAGGCATGGAATATTATTAGAGACATAGCATTTGGTTAGAATGTGAGAAATGTCAGAGGTCTTTGCTGTTAGATAGCAAACACAGGTGGGTTTGCAACTTGCATGGCATATGGATCCTGCTAAAAAAGCGACATAGCATAGCAAAATAAAAAGTCACAGGTAACAGTGATTCTGAGAACAAGTTTTGACTATTACGTGGAGTCTATATGTGCAGATCGAATATTTATTCAGTTAATTCAGCTGTAAGCACTCTCCTCATCAATGCTCTTGGCCACCTGCGATTGTAGTAGGCTTAGGGCTAACACATCATCACATAGGAGGAAATAGTAGGAAGCATTGCTAAAGATTTAACTAATTTAATAATCTTAAAACCAACTGCTTTATCTAGAAGTATTCACATATGTCAAGCTTTGACAGCACTTTGTATTTTATTTTTTTAATAATTATGGCAAGCCACACCCAATGGTACTCCGAGCTCTGCTGTACTAAATCTCTGACCTTTTTAAAATTTTAATTACTATAGTATACACTAATATAGTACCATCTACTTAGGGAGAGTTAATATAGTGTCTTGCAATAATGCCATGGATTTTTGCTGGACCTTAAAAACTCACCTTCAAATAAAATTGATATGAATAAGCATCAAAGGACTTTAAAAGTTAGTTTCAAAAAAATATTACATGACAGACATTATGAAGAATTCCTGCCTTTTTTTCAGGTCTAAGATAGTACCTGAAATTCTACCAATAATTCATTTTTCTTTAAGGCCTCATGATTTTCATATTCCAGAAACCTTTGTGAAAACATACCCAGCTTGACCAAGTTGCTATGGAAACAGGTACAGGATAAAATGCATGAGATATGGGAGAATGAGTAGAAAGGAAGCAGCCAGGTTGGAAGAAAGGATTCAAAATGAAAAGTCAGATAAATTACGTGATATTAACAGCTTTTCACAATAGGAAATTTGTTTAGAAATTTGTAAGCATTGTCAGGGAATCATATTTCTTTTTAGCCAGCTGATTAAAATAGTTCAAGTGTATTTTGGATGCTGTGTTCATGGGTGATAGTGTGGAAATTGAGAGCATATGAAATTGTTCAAACTCAATGCTTGATAACCAGTGCTATGCTAACTTGTTTTTATACCAAATCTCTTAATGGGAGCTCTAATGAGAAGCAGAATCATCTCACAGAGAGGTCATGGCCTTTTATTCCCCCATCCACCCTCTTAATTGCTTGCAAAGTCACAGTGAAATGGCCATAGGCAGAGGGAAAGGATAAAGGGAGGTCACTAGGAAGCTTATTAATCTATCATTAAATGTCCTTGGTTCTGCAATATTTAAGTACCCTAACCTTTAAGTAACAAAACTGGTAGTGAAGCTCCCATACCCCATCCATCCAAAAAAATTTCAAACCATCACAACCACCAACCAAAACAGTTCTTTATGACTCTTCAACAGAGAATGAATAACAAAGGGCTAGCATTACATCGGTTGTTGAAGACAAAATAAGATGAAACCAAATCAGATGTTTGGTGCTGGCTCTACAGACTTAGGCTGGGTTTGAAATGTGAAGACTTCTTACACCGAAGCAATATGCTGGATGCTTGAGTTCTCCTGCTCCAAACCCAATGACTTGGGATAATTCCTATTAAAATGAAGCTGCAAACTGATCTGGGACAAGTTTAATCACAAACACAATATGCAGGTTTTAAAAGCAGCAAGAGTCTACCTGTAAGGTGATAGTGAAAAGTTTTTATTTCCCTCAAGAAAAATAGCTTTAAAGGGTGATGATAAGGAGCATTGTGTTCCTTATAGATAACTACATGTGTGCTAGTCCTTAGAGAAAAAGGTTCATCTCCTTTTTGCTAGCACAGTTCTCAGAAAAAATAGGCATATGAATAACCCTTTACATCCAAAGTAATCCATTTCATAATGCTGTCTAAGTTGGCAGTGAAAAAGCAAGTATCAATATGTTTGAAATTTTTTCTGGAGGGGCAGGGTACACTCAGCTGTACACAGGGCTTACTCCTGCCTCCCCACTCAGGATGACTATGTGGGGTGACAAGAATTGAACCTGGGTCAGCCACATGAAAGGCAAGAACTTTACCCATGGTGTTATTGTTCCAGTCCCTGCTTAAGAACATTTTTATAATTTGAAAAAATTCCCATCACAAATAGGATATTTTTCCTTAATTCATTAGAATGTTCTTCAGGTGTTTAATTAGTGCCTTTCAGTGATTTGTGAGGAGAGGAGATGTGGTTAAAATACACATAGTGTTTTGCAAAGAAAAAGGGAAAAAGATATCACCCTCTAGCCTTTCTTCTTGAAAAAAAAAAAAACTGGTTGACATTAAATTTCATCCTCAATCATTCTCATCCCAGGATGTGTATGTCTTAGTTTATTGAGAAGGAAAATTCATTTTCATGAGACCTGTTTGTCCACACTCTTCTTCAAATCAAAGAGAAGTAGAAGCTAAATTTGGTGGTTTTCATTGCCTTTTATTTTCAAGACTGAGGAACATCCATAGACTTACTCTATAATGAATGAAATGGAAGAATTGAAAACAGATACTTCCACTGATATTCTTCTTATCTGGTAATCTATGGACATTACTCTAGACAAGGGTTTTTTTTTCTCACTAGCAATCCCCTTTCACCTGAGAAATTATATATAATGCCCTGGTATATAACTATCTGAAATGGGAATAAAAGAATTTTCTAATAATAAATTATAAAGAAATTTTTTAAAACATTTTTTAATTATGTGATCCACAGCTTAAGAAGCTTAGGTCCTAGGGCACAGAACTCACAGCTCAATAGGCTGAGTACTTGTTTTGCATGTAGGAAATCCTGGTTTAATTTCTGATACCTCACAGTCCACTGCTCATTCCCATAGATGTTCTGTTCCCCAATCACAGAGCCTAGAAGTCCCCAACCCTCCAGCACTACCAGGTATGGCCTAAGATTTAAAACAATGCAAAAGAAAAAGGGAAATTTTAAAAATTAGAAGCTAGATATTATATTCCAAAGCTTTAATACTTGTTTCAAAGAAGGATAAATTTTTTCAAATAATGGACTGGTAAAAACTTTAAGAGGAATCTTATTACCAAGTTAATTGAACTCAGAAACACTGCACCCCTTTTCAGGCAAGAAAGAGTGGAATTGAGTATGTTAGTCTTCTTTTCTGTTGCCCATATACAATCTCTTAGGATTCTCCAAGTCGGCTTCCTCTTATTGCAAGACATAGGGACCAATAGGCAGAGGTTGCATTATTGGTGTGCCTCTTATGATGACTCTTTAGAAAATGTAATACTGACTTTCTCTAATCTAAAAGCTGCTTTACAATGTTTTGAGTACCCATTGAGGCTGAAATTTTTTGATGAAAGCTTGATGAATGGGCCAAATGCTTGTAGTGTGCCCAATTACTGCTGTTCAGTATAAATGGCTTTTCTCTTCTATTTGCATTTAAAGAACCATATGGAGAACTAGTTTGGGTCACATAAGAGGCTTTCATTAAATGAGACAATTATGATGATAGCAGGGATATTAATATTTTTCATTATGTCTATGTTCCAATTCTCTGTTTGAAACTATATGATAGAATTATTCAATGTTCTTCTAATGATGTTTTCTCATTTAGTATAGGCAGCTTAGCTTAGTTTTCACTTTTGTTCTGCTGACCTTAAAGTATTCATATTTTTGAATATACATGTTAATCGCTAAAAGAATCAAAGTTGAATTCAATGTAAACAGCAGTGATTTATAGAGTAGAAATAAATTTTCCCTAAGTTACAGATGCAAGTACTCTTGCTGGGAGCTATTGGGTGGAATTGGAATGAAATTATAGTGCACACACAAACGCACACACATATATAATAAGAAGACTTTTCTATGATAAGCATATTAGACTATATTTTAAAAGTAATCTTGGGCTAGAAATATATAGCTGAGTGGGTTGGAAAACATGGTTTGCCTTGTTGAAACTATGACTCAATCTCTGGCCCCACATGATCCTCTGAGTACTGCTAGGAGCAAAATCTAAGCACTGAGCTGAGAGTAGTCTTTAAGTATCAATTAAGTGTCCCAAAACAGAAGGAAGGAAGGAAGAAAGAAAGAAAGAAATAAAGAAAGAAAGAAAGAAAGAAAGAAAGAAAGAAAGAAAGAAAGAAAGAAAGAAAGAAAGAAAGAAAGAAAGAAAGAAAGAAGGAAGGAAGGAAGGAAGGAAGGAAGGAAGGAAGGAA
>PVKC010021378.1:0-18183 GCA_004027635.1 Crocidura indochinensis | reverse complement strand
TCTCTCTCTCTGACTTATTTCACTCAGCATGAGAGATTCCATGTGCATCCATGTGTAGGAAAATTTCATGACTTCATCTCTTCTGACAGCTGCATAATATTCCATTGTGTATATGTACCACAGTTTCTTTAGCCATTCGTCTGTTGAAGGGCATCTAGATTGTTTCCAGAGACTTGCTATGGTAAATAGTGCTGCAATGAATATAGGTGTAAGGAAGGGGTTTTTGTATTGTATTTTTGTGTTCCTAGGGTATATTCCTAGGAGTGGTATAGCTGGATCGTATGGGAGTTCGATTTCCATTTTCTGGAGGAATCTCCATATCGCTTTCCATAAAGGTTGAACTACATGACATTCCCACCAGCAGTGGATAAGAGTTCCTTTCTCTCCACAACCCGGCCAACACTGTTTGTTCTCGTTCTTTGTGATGTGTGCCATTCTCTGTGGTGTGAGGTAGTACCTCATAGTTGTTTTGATTTGCATCTCCCTGATGATTAGTGATGTGGAGCATTTTTTCATGTGTCTTTTGACCATATGTATTTCTTCCTTGTCAAAATGCCTGTCCATTTCTTCTCCCCATTTTTTGATGGGTTTAGATGCTTTTTTCTTGTAAAGTTCTGTCAGCGCCTTGTATATTTTGAAAATTAGCCCCTTATCTGATGGGTATTGGGTGAATAGTTTCTCCCACTCAGTGGGAGGCTCTTGTATCCTGGGCGCTATTTCATTTGAGGTGCAGAAGCTTCTCAGCTTAATATACTCCCACCTATTAATATCTGCTTTCACCTGCTTGGAGAGTGCATTTTCCTCCTTGATTATGCTTGTAGTCTCAATGTCCTGGAGTGTTTTGCCTACATGTTGTTCTATGTATTTTATGGTTTCAGGTCTGATATCAAGGTCTTTCATCCATTTGGATTTCATCTTCGTACATGATGTTAGCTGGGGGTCTAAGTTCAACTTTTTGCAAGTGGCTAGCCAGTTGTGCCAACACGACTTGTTGAAGAGGCTTTCTTTGCTCCATTTAGGATTTCTTGCTCCTTTATCAAAAATTAGGTGACAGTATGTCTGGGGAACACTTTCTGAGTATTCAAGCCTATTCCACTGATCTGAGGGCCTGTCCTTATGCCAATATCATGCTGTTTTGATCACTGTTGCTTTGTAGTAAAGTTTGAGATTGGGGAAAGTAAATCCTCCCAATGTTATTTTTCCCAATGATTGCTTTCGCTGTTCTAGGGTGCTTATTGTTCCAAATGAACTTCAAAAGTGCCTGATCCACTTCTTTGAAGAATGTCGTGGATATCTTTAGAGGGATCACATTAAATCTGTATAATGCCTTGGGTAGTATTGCCATCTTGATGATGTTAATCCAGCCAATCCATGAGCAGGGTATGTGTTTCCATTTCCGCATATCCTCTCTTATTTCCTGGAGCAGAGTTTTATAGTTTTCTTTGTATAGGTCCTTCACATTTTAGTCAAGTTGATTCCAAGATATTTGAGTTTGTGTGGCACTATTGTGAATGGGGTTGTTTTCTTAATGTCCATTTCTTCCTTATTACTATTGGTGTATAGAAAGACCATTGATTTCTGTGTGTTGATTTTGTAACCTGCCACCTTGCTATATGATTCTATTGTTTCTAGGAGTTTTTTGGTAGAGTCTTTAGGGTTTTCTAAGTAGAGTATCATATCATCTGCAAAAAGTGAGAGCTTCACTTCTTCCTTTCCTATCTGGATTCCCTTGATATCTTTCTATTGCCTAATCGCTATAGCGAGAACTTCCAGTGCTATGTTGAATAGGAGTGGTGAGAGAGGACAGTCTTGTCTTGTGCCAGAATTTAGAGGGAAGGCATTTAGTTTTTCTCCATTGAGTATAACATTTGTCATTGGCTTGTGGTAGATGGCCTTAACTATATTGAGAAAGGTTCCTTCCATTCCCATCTTGCTGAGAGTTTTGATCAAGAATGGGTGTTGAACCTTATCAAATGCTTTCTCTGCATCTATTGATATAATCATGTGATTTTTATTTTTCTTGTTGTTGATGCTTTTTATTATGTTGATAGATTTATGAATGTTAAACCATCCTTGCATTCCTGGGATGAAACCTACTTGATCATAGTGGATGATCTTTTTAATGAGGCATTGTATTCTATTTGCCAGAATTTTGTTGAGGATCTTTGCATCTGATTTCATCAGGGATATTGGTCTGTAATTTTCTTTTTTCGTTGCAAATCTGTCAGGTTTGGGTATCAAGGTGATGTTGGCTTCATAGAAGGTATTTGGAAGTATTTCCGTTTTTTCGATTTCATGAAAGATTCTTGCCAGGATTGGTAGTAGTTCCTCCTGGAAAGTTTGAAAGAATTCATTAGTGATTCCATCTGGGCCTGGGCTTTAGTTTTTGGGCAAACATTTGATTACCGTTTTAATTTCATCAATAGTGATGGGGGTGTATAGATATGCTACATCTTCTTCCTTCGACCAAGGAAGATTGTAAGAGTCGAAGAATTTATCAATTTCTTCCAGGTTCTCATTTTTAGTGGCCTAGAGCTTCTCAAAGTAGTTTCTGATTACCCTTTGAATCTCTGCCATATCAGTAGTGATCTCTCCTTTTTCATTCCTGATACGAGTTATCAAGTTTTTCTCTCTCTCTTTCTTTGTTAGTTTTGCCAGTGGTCTGTCAATCTTGTTTATTTTTTCAAAGAACCAACATCTGCTTTCGTTGATCTTTCAGATTGTTTTTTGGATTTCCGTTTCATTGATTTCTGCTCTCAGCTTTGTTATTTCCTTCTGCCTCCCTATTTTTGGGTCCTTTTGTTGAGCACTTTCCAGTTCTATAAGCTGCGTCATTAAGCTACTCAGGTAAGCCCCTTCTTCCTTCCTGACATGTGCTTGCAGAGCTATAAATTTTCCTCTCAGTACTGCTTTGCTGTGTCCCATAAGTTCTGATAGTTCGTGTCTTTATTATCTTTTGTTTCCAGGAATATTTTGATTTCCTTTTTGATTTTATCTCGGACCCATTGGTTATTCAGTATGAGGTTGTTTAACTTCCAGGTGTTAGAGTTTTTCTTCTTTGTTCCTTTGGAGTTCACAAATAATTTCAGAGCCTTGTGGTCAGCAAAGGTAGCCTGCAAAATGTCTATCCTCTTGATATTTTGAAGATATGTTTTATGTGCCAGCATGTAGTCTATCCTAGAGAATGTCCCATGTACACTGGAGAAGAATGTGTATCCAGGTTTATGAGGATGGAGTGTCCTATATATATGCACTAGCCTCTTTCTTCCATTTCTCTCCTCAGGTCCAGTATATTCTTGTTGGGTTTCAATCTGGTTGACCTGTCCATTGTTGAAAAAGCTGTGTTGAGGTCCCCCACAGTTATTGTGTTGTTGTTGATGTTATTTTTCAGCTTTGTCAACAATTGTATTAAATATTTTTCTGGACCCTCATTCGGTGCATATATGTTTAGAAGAGTGATTTCTTTCTGTTCTACATACCCCTTGATTAATATATGATGTCCATCTTTGTCCCTTACAACCTTCCTGAGTATAAAGTTTGCATTATATGATATTAGTATGGCCACTCCAGCTTTTTTATGGGTGTTGTTTGCTTGAATAATTTTCCTCCGGCCTTTTACTTTGAGTCTATGTTTGTTCTGACCATTCAGGTGCGTTTCTTGTAGACAGCAAAAAGTTGGATTGAGATTTTTGATCCATTTAGCTACTCTGTGTCTCTTAACTGGTGCATTTAGTCCATTGACATTGAGAGAAAGAATTGTCCTAGGATTTGATGCCATCTTTATATCGAAATTTGGTGTGTCTTTTGGTTAATCTTGTCTTAAATTAGGTCTTTCAGGTTTTCTCCTAATGGTGGGTTTGAGTCTGTAAAGTTTCTGAGCTGTTTTTTGTCTGTAAAACCATGTATTTTTCCGTTGAACCGGAAAGAGAGTTTTGCTGGGTACAGTATTCTAGGTGAAGCATTCATTTCATTCAGTCTTGTCACAATATCCCACCACTGCTTTCTGGCCTTGAGTGTTTCTGGTGACAGGTCTGCTGTAACTTTCAAGGATGCTCCCTTGAATGTAATTTCCTTTTTTGATCTTGCTGTTTGCAGAATTGTGTCTCTATCTGTGGGATTCGTCATTGTGACTAGGATGTGTCTTGGGGTATTTTTTCTGGGGTTTCTTTTGGTTGGTACTCTTTGGTACTCTTTGGGCATGCAAGATTTGATCACATTTTTTCTTTAGTTTTGGAAGTTTCTCTTGAATGATGTTCTTGACCGTTGATTCTTCCTGGAAATTTTCTTCCTGTGTCTCTGGGACTCCGATGATCCTTAAGTTGTTTCTGTTGATCTTATCATAGACTTCTACTTTTATCTGTTCCCATTCTTTGACTATTTTTTCCATTGTCTGTTAGTATGTTTAAGTTTTTTTTTTTTCCAATCTCTCCCGCTGTATGGAGTTGTTATTTATCTCATCTTCCACAGCACCAATTCTATTCTCAGCTTCTTCTACCCTGGTGTTGAGATCATCCATTTTACCATTCAATTCATTTACTGAGTTTTTCAGGTCTGTTAGTTGACATGTTATTTCAGTTTGGAGTTTTGCGTTTTGTATCATCATATTTTCTGGTTCTTATTAGTGTTCTGTTCAACTCGGTCCATGGTTTCTTTGAGTTCTTTGAGCATCTTCCGTATTGTTTTTCTAAAGTCCTTATCTGAGAGATTGATTAGTTCATTGGTCATTATCTGGTCATCAGAATTGTCTTCTTCGTTCCCTATGTCTGACGCTGGCCTGCGTTGTTTCCCCATTGTCACACTAGTATTGTGTGTTTTTCTATGTGTTGCGGTGGTATTCATTGGGTAGATGATGTGCACAGCCAGACACTTCTGGTTCTAGTCTTTCTGGGTTTGTCGATTAGCCTACAAGTGAGTGCAGTCCTCTGTGGATGAGGCCTCTGAGAGGATCAAATCTTGGGCCTAGGCTTACAGCAGAGAAGACAATCCAGAGAGAAATGCTGGGTTTCTGTGATCCAGCACAGTCCTTAGTGTGTTTTTTTCCCTTCTTGTTGCATTGATGTGCTTTCCTTAGTAAGAGCGCAGGGCCAGGCGTGGATATGGAGAAATTCCCAGCCTGACGTCACAATCAGGGGACCTTGCTTTGCAGAGTACTTGCTATAGCCGGTTTTCAGTCTAATGAGGTATTCCTGGGTGTTTCGCCCTAGGATGGACCTCTGGGAGAGCGAGTCTTTTTGGGGCCGGTTGGCCCACTCCCACGAGGTCCGGATGTCAGCAGAGGACAACAAAACACAAAGAAAAGACAAGACTTACAGTTCTTAGCAGTCAGCCCTACTGGTCAGGCGTGGATACGGAGATATCATTTTATTTTATTGTGAATTTTTGTTTTGTTTTTCTGTACCTAGTGTCCAGGGTTTAATCATCTGGCTTTGGCACAGGGTTCTGATTCATACAAGATAAGCACACAATTGACTCTACTGCTGTTTTGGTTCTTATTTTGAATAAATTTTTAATAAGGATATCCTTGGATCTGTTGTGCATCTTCTTATTGATTTACTTGCCAGTCTATCACGTATATTTCATTTTTGATAGTTTTTAGGCTATGTATGTTGGTGCTTAGTGCTTATTCTTTCTTCTGCACTCAGGGATCATTCCTAGAAGGCTTAGAGAATCTTAACGGATACTGGGAATCAAATTTGGGTCTGTTTTGTACACGGCAAACACCCTACCCTACCTATTATCAATCTGACCCCAATCATATATATTTAAGTTTCCATCTCTATGTATTAAAACATATTAGGATAATAGTTACTAACAATAATGAATAAATTTTCAATTATTGTTTAATAGTGATTTTTAGATTTTTTTTGCTTTGACTATCTAGAATAAGTATGTATAATTCTCAGAGACCAAAGAGTAAATAAAAAAAGATATTGATGATGCAGAAAAAGATTTTTAGTATACAACTCTGAGTGTAACTTTTTCTTTTATTATTTTATATATTTAATACTGAGAAAATTTTAAGTAAATATATCATCTTTAGTAACACTTATAACTAAAAAGTCAGAAACATGCAAAATAGATATAAAATTATATGTTGTTTTATTTTTCAACAAGAAATGAGTTGCCTACTTTTAAGTAGATGAGAGTATTGAGGTTAAAAACACTAAGGAAAGAGAGCCTGAGAAATAGCTAAGCTATAGGGCATTTGCCTTGTAAGCAGCAGACCCAGGACCAGTGCAGTACCAATGCTGGTTCAAATCCTGGCATTCCATATGGTCCCCCATGCCTGCCAGGAGCAGTTTCTGAGCAGAGAGCCAAGAGTAACCCCTGAATGCCCCCAGATGTCGCCCAAAAACAAAAACAATAAGTAAAGAAAATAAAATTAAGGGCCCAAGCAGTAGCTCAGCTGTAGGGCTCTTGCCTTGCACGTGACTGACCCAGGATGGACCTGGGTTCGATGCTAGGCGTCCCATATGGTTCCCCAAGCCAGAAGTAATTTCTGAGTACATAGCCAGGAGTAATCCCTGAGCATCACCGGGGAAGCCCCAAAACAAACAAACAAACAACAAAAAAAATTGAAAAAAGGAAGGAAAATTAAATATAAGAGAAAAGATATTAAAAAAGATATGTAAAAGATATATAAAAATAACTTATGCCTAGAGGCAATTTTACACATTGAGAGAAAGTCAGAGTATTTAATGAAACAATCTTTTGCTGCCCTGCATGAGGACTGATTTTATCACCAGAGACGAGTCTAAAATTTCCATCGCTCACAGGATTTGTTTGCTGATTATAGTGAAGCAGGAAGACTTAGAACTTGCCCATCCCCAATTTCCACTTTCCTTAACATCTGGTGACTTCTACACAGAGCATGAGGCAACAGCCTTGTTCCCAGGGGAATGACAGATGATTGAGGATTTGCTATTTCAGATAGCCTTTTCTCAATCTGAGGATAATTCTCTTAACTCTTTCCTATACCTGGAGTTAAATTCTCATCTCACAGGGCCTGGGAGATAGCATGGAGGTAAGGCGTTTGCCTTTCATGCAAAAGGTCATCGGTTCGAATCCCGGTGCCCCATATGGTCCCCTGTGCCTGCCAGGAGCAATTTCTGAGCATGGAGCCAGGAGTAACCCCTGAGCACTGCCGGGTGTGATCCAAAAACCAAAAAAAAAAAAAAATTCTCATCTCACTTTTAAGTATTGGTTATGTATCTCGAATGATTTAGATAGATTATTAAATTAAAACCTACATAGGTAAGAAAGGGATTTTCTTTCTTTTTCATATTTTGGATATAAAATTTTTCTATCCAAAGTTTTGCTGTGTTTCTCTTTCTGCAACTGTTTCCGTGCTTCAACCCTGAAACATCAAAATGTAGTGGTACTTATGCCACAAAACTTCAGGGGTAAGGTCTCCTTGTATTTATGCCAAGGTTTTTCCTCTCCATGTCCCCCATATTTCCCTGGGCCTATGAGAACAATTGCCCTCTAACATTATTCTTGCTGTGCTCCTTTGACTCTTATCCTTAAAAAGAGAGAGAGAGAGAGAAAAGAAAAAAATAACTTTGCATTTGTTCTTCCTGAAACAAATGTATTATGATCAATTGTGTCAACCTTGTGATATACTTTCTTTAAATAAATTAAAAAAGAAAAATCAAAAAAATATAGTGGTAGTGATAAGAAAAACATAGAAACAGGGAAAACAGTGGTGATGGATGATAGATTAAATGATAGTTCTTTCCATGTTTACTTTATACAGATATTCGATTTAAATAATCCTTAAAGTCCTTAGGAAATTTAAGTCACATGCTTCTGGCAAACTGGCCTTGATAGTGAGGATCCTATCAGTGGTATTTACAGAGATGCAGGGGAGGGAGCAACTGATCATTTTTGAGAAAAGAATTACAGTTACATCTGCTGGGGAGTTTAGATGTTTCAGGATGCTCCAGACTTGCTTGCATCAGGATATAGGCTTATTTCTATGATTGTATTAATGTCTTGAAAGGTTTGGCCACATCAAGTCTAATTCATGGTTTCATTATTCTCAAGAGCAGTACACTCTGCATCTCTGGCATTTAGAATTAGTCGCAGGAGGAGATGGATGATTATATCTGAAGAATAGAACAAGGTATAACTTACTTGTCCCAATAGGTATGGGGTGGGAGAGAAGGGGAATGGGGGACATTGGTGGCTGGAAAAAGTTATACTGATGAAAGGTGGTGTACATTCCATGACTGAAACCCTATGTTTTTGTAACCACAGTAATTAAGTAAGGAATTGTTATTGAAAGGAAGGAAGGAAGAGAGGAAGAAAGGAAGAAAGGAAGAAAAGAAAAGAAAAGAAAGAAAAGAAAAGAAAAGAAAAGAAAAGAAGAGAAAAGAAAAGAAAAGAAAAGAAAAGAAAAGAAAAGAAATCTTCTCTGGAACACCAAGAAGGCAAGTAGCATTGGCAGTGAAATTTCAGTAGTCTGGGAAAGGTACTGGTCCTTGGGACAGAGAAAATGAGCATGGAACTATTTACTAAGTTTGGGTAATCTCAGAAAAGGGTTAGACTAGTCTAAGTGCAGTTGAGCCAGACACTTCCCAGGAAAGCCCAATCTCCATCTGCTCATATCCCTGGAGATCTCTATAGTCTGGAGGAGTGTTCTGGCATCACAAACTTTATGGCTTGTAAGTTCTGGGTCCTTTAGAGTGTTGCAGCAGGCATCATCACTCCACTTCCCTAAGGTGTCCTTAAGGAGTTAAACTCTGCCAGTCTCTCATCAGTTTTAGAGGACATTTTCCCTTCCCTGATCTGCAGTGCAACCTTTGTGGGTGTTTTTTTTTTTTTTTTTTAGTTTTATTTAAAAATTTTTTATAGATGTATTTTTTATTTTTATTTAAATCTTTATTTAAGCACCATGACTACAAATATGATTTTATTTGGGTTTCAGTCATAAAAAGAACAACCCCCCTTCACCGGTGCAACATTACCATCACCAATGTCCCCCACCTCCCTCTTCATCCTTTGTGTATTAAAGAGAGAAAATGCTCAGGTCCAAAGTCCGTGCATTGGAGCTGCAGGGAATGAAAAGAATTTGTCTAGGGAGCAGGCAGGCTGGAGCCAAGTGCCAGAGGCTCATCTCTGCCTACATGTGAGGCTGCAGGTTTGCATTTACCGCTGGTTCAATGGTTCAATCAGGCAGTTGCCGAGTGTCTAATAGAGTTTTTCCTGGGAGACTCACTGTTAGCGGGAACAAAGTTCTTGCTCTGTAGTGCAAAAAAGAATTCTGTGACTTATTGAAAGTCGTTTGATTTGCCCAAGCCTAGGGAAACAAAAACACTGGTGTGCAAAGCACCAGTGCCTTTTTGTGGCTGGCTGCAAGTTTCTCCAAATGGCGTTTTTTGCAGCAGCTTTTATTGCTTCCTGTGTGTGGAGGGTCCTGGCTGGGACCTGGTTCTCAATTTAGCATCTCGTCCTTTTTGGTAAATTGGGGGGCTGGAATTACTGTTAGGAGTTGAAAGTCTTTTCTTGGCCTCCGAGGTGGGAGAAGGGGAAGTAACCGGAATCTGAAAAATCCTTGGTTCATTTTCAACCTCGGGGCTCTACCTGGCACTTGCAATCCAGAATGGGATAGGAGAGGGGTTGAAGCCAAGCCCTCACCAGAAAAAGGGTTTTTATTTACGCCCCATTAATGATAAATGGTGTAAAAACAAGTAGCATCTGCAAAACATACATAACAGAAACACATACTGTATTTATATTGATATCTGCAGGTGAAATAAGACGAAAGATTGACACACAACTTCTATTATAATAATAGACTGGACAAATAGGGGCTCTGAAATAGCTATTATTTTAAAAGTCTCCTTTTTATGAGTCTACAAAATGCTACCAATATTTTTAAATATTCTTTTAAAACAATCATTATATCGAGACATTTATTATTCTTTATTTAATATCATTGCCTAGATATATGCAATATAAATAAATGAAAAGAATTTTCATTTATAATAATGTCAAAGGAAGGCAAATGCTCTGTGTTGTATTTTGTATTTTGTGAGCTCTTTCTCTTGAAAGAGAAAATTTGAGTTAAATTAGGGTATTATTCTGAGAAGCACAAGTTGCTATTTCTTTTGTGGTTTTCACTAGCTAGCTGTATCATTCTGAATAAGTTCCAGCTACATTAAGCAGCTACAATTTTTTTCTCAAAAAAGATGCTGAACAAGGTAGAGAGATACCCAACTATTATTGACCCAATGGGAGTTCATACATTAACTTATTCATTAGGGCAAATTTGACTAAAGATTCAACCAATAGACAAAGGCCACTTTTGAAAAGGAAATCTGGGATTATTTTACCGGAAGGAGGAATATTTTCTGGGAAGAAAAGAAAACGTTTTCCCACTTACATAGGTAGTCATTTGTTAGTGTTTTAACAAGATACTGTCTCAACATCCAAAAGCTATTTTTTTTAATTTCACTGATACATCAGTAGAGCACAACTCCGAAGTTGTTAGAAACAGTACAAGTTCAAATATCTCAGTTTAGAGAAAAATAATTGAATTCAGTTTTCCATTGTACACGATATTTTGTACTTGTAATGTATGTTTTATTTTCTTCTTATAATTGAGTTACATTGAAAACTTCTAGAATTTGAGTAAACATCAGTTTGCATCAAATGATGGTAACCTAGAACTGGTTAGGAAAAATTTGCTGACAGAATTAAGGGAAAATTCTTTTATAGAGCATATTTTCTTTTTGTTTTTTTTTTTGGGGGGGGGGACCACACACGGTGATGCTCAGGGTTTACTTCTGGCTATGTGCTCAGAAATCACTCCTGGCTTGGGGAACCATATGGAATGCTGGGGGATCGAACCAAGATCTGTCCTAGGTCATCTGCATGCAAGGCAAACGCCTTACCACTGTGCCACAGCTCCACCCTATCATATTTGAAACCAAAGCAGGAATATATTATTTGATGGCTGTAACAAAAAAAAAATCATATTACTTTGGAAAATCAAGTTGGCTCTTGCGATTTGTTTTTTTATATATTTTATATCTCAAATGCAAGTATATTTGCAGAAATTGAATATAATCAGCTGTTGTCATAAGCAAGAGTCACATACACTCAGTTATATTCAGGATTTACTCTTGGCTTTGCACTTAAGGTTCTTCCCTGGTGGGGCTCAGGGACTCAGGAATATATATATATATATATATATATATATATATAATATATATATTATATATATATATGCCAGGGAATGAAACCTAGATCTGTAGTCTGCAAGGAAAGCATTCTATTTGCTGTATGATCCAGCCCTAATCAAAATTTTATATGCTTACTAAGACTACCAGGATGTTTCTCAGAAATTGAATAATTTACAGAAGTGGAGAAGATACAGCATATTACAGCATAATACAACATAAAAATGTGCTGTTATAATAGTATGAATAAATTGGCTAACAATCTTAGGAAGCATGTTCTATGAGAAAGGACTACTACTGAAGGACAAGCATATACTTGCATTCTGATAAACTATGTCAGTTTAGACTGATTATACAATTTCTCTTAAGCCACCCTTTTTTAAATGAACAGAAAAATATTCATGGGATGTATGGAAGAATGAAATGAAATTATTTATGTATATAGTGTATGCATAATATATTACATAAAATTGATATGCAAATATTACATTTTATTTGTTAGGATGTTGCAATTTTCATGATGATAGATTTAGATTTACAAATTTATAATAAAGGATAAAAGATAGAACAATAGATTACAAACATTTAGGAACAACTTTGGTCTGTGACTAATACTGTTTTAAGCATTCTTATTTTGTTTGTTTTATTTTTGTTTTTTGGGGCCACACCCATTTGATGCTCAGGGGTTACTCCTGGCTAAGCATGCAGAAATTGCCCCTGGCATGGGGGGACCATATGGGAAGCCGGGGATCGAATCACAGTCCTTCCTTGGCTAGCGCTTGCAAGACACCTTACCTCTAGCGGCACCTCACAAGCCCCAAGCACTCTTATTTAATCCATAAAATAATCCTTTGAGGAGAGTTTTCCTTACAGATAAAGGCATTAAATCATACACCTAATTTCCTTAGAATCCTATACTTAATATGTAATGAAGCCTGGTTTGAGATCAGGGAATAGTTAATTTTGGGGTTTAGTTATGCTTTCCTTTTTTATTAATCTTTATTTTATCACCTTGATTACAAATATGATTGTCGTTGGGTTTCAGTCATGTAAAGAACACCTCCCTTCACCAGTGCAACATTACCATCACCAATGTCCCAAATCTTCCCTCCTCTCCACCTTACCCCTGCCTGTACTCTAGATAGGCTTTCTACTTGCCTCATTCCTTCACATTGTTATGATAGTTCTCAGTGTAGTTATTTCTCTAAATGAACTCACCACTCTTTGTGGTTAGATATGCTTTTCAATGGAGAAACATGTTTTGTTTTTGAACATCAGTGAGGCACTTGAGCCTGGTTTCTTTATTTTTTTATTTATTTATTTTTTTGGTTTTTGGGCCACACCCAGTGACGCTCAGGGGTCACTCCTGGCTATGCGCTCAGAAGTCGCTTCTGGCAGGCACGGGGGACCATATGGGAACCGGGGGATCGAACCGTGGTCCGTCCAAAGTTAGCGCGGTAAGGCAGGCACCTTACCTGCAGCGCCACCGCCCGGCGGGTTTCTTTATTTTTTATCTTTAGTTTCATATCACCCTTGTCTTAAGATTGAATAGCTGACTTATATAAGGAGAAAATTCATTGTAAACTGTGGTGTTAATTTATCTTTCTTCTCCACTATAGTTCTATAAAATGGAAGGATCCCAAGTTACCAAATAAATGCTGTAGAGCTGACCTGTATTGGACTCTTCTCTGCGCAAGGTCTGTTTCTGTGATGTGCCCTTAACAATATATAGGAGTGTTCTGTGATGACCAAATACAAGAGATAAATTTATTTCTTCTGATGGCTGAAGGTAGATTGCTCACCATTCATAACAAGAATTGGGAACTAAAAGAAAAAAAGGAAGGTAGTGATAATGTCAGATTAATATTAATCCTTGAAATGGCACAATTTCTTTCCTTGCTGGCAGCTGACCCAGGATTAATCAGCAGCACTACATATGGTTCCAAGCAGCCAGAAATGATCCCAGAGCACATACAGGTTTGGAAGTGGCTAAACAAACAACAACAAAACTCAAAACCAACAAAGAAAGAACTTCATTTGATTGGTGGATAAGTTATAAAAGGTCAGTAGATAATTTTATACTGGCTGTAAATAAAGTTATAATTAAAAGTTTTCAGTGAAGATTGAACACTGTAAGAAAGACTCTTTGTTTTACAAACAAATGAGGTATTTCTTCCACCCCTTCAAGCAGAAGTTAAAGTTAAAATTTGTGAAAACAGTTGCAGGTAAAAATAAAGAGTAATTGATTTGTGGGAGTTTACATATGATTGATGTTATTTTCTTGAGGCAACAACATTAAATCAATCTCCCAATCTTGAAGGAAGCTGCTGGGGATTTTCTCTTAGAATTTAGTGAATTCCACATTCAAGTAAACTATTGGATTTATGAATTACAGAATCAGAAAAATAATATAGCTTTAAAAATATTTTGCAAACAAAACCATATCTATCACACTGCAATGGATTTTCTGAAGTGTCACTGCTTGGATAGATCTATACATTGAATGCATTTGTCAGTAAAATTGTGTTTCTTTGGTTGTGAGCTTATGAGGAATCATCTACAGTCTATTAATAATATACTTCAGATATATGCCAGAACTTAGAGAGGAATAAAGATGCTAATATTTTAATACTTTGTCCCTTTTTATAATATAGATAGGTAATGAGCGAAACACAAATATGTGAACCTTTCTTTTGTAGGTAACCATCCTTGGAGAAACTTGTCATTTGAAAAGAACTGGTGAGTCAATAAAAATTGATCAGAGTAATTACTTCATCTATTTCTCTAAGGGGAGAGTGACACAAATCAGATATTATATCTATCTTTTATATCGAGTATAGTGTGCAGTCCATTGGCATATATTTGATTTATTTATATGCTGTCCAGTAGAACTAAAAGTTTTATAAAACATGTTCTCTCTTGCACATGAATATCTCTATTCTCTCCCCTAACATTTTTGTAAATTTCTTTCAATACAAATGGTGTCAAAAAGATAGTTCACTGTATATGGTGCTTGACTTGCATAAAGCCAATGCAGGTTATATCTGACATTTCATATGGTCCACAAAGTTCTCCTAGGTGTGATCCCTGATCCAGGAGTTAGCCCTGAGCACAGCTGAGTGTGTCCCAAGAAAACACACAAACAAAACACAGAAACTATTCTGTTTCACTAAAAATATATTAGTTTTAGCAATATCATATCAAATAGACCTATAAGTCTGAATTTCATTTGTGTTTCTGTGTTGTATAAAAGCTAAACCTCTGGCAGGCACTTATTCGAATGCTTGATATTTTTCTTTGATACCATCTTGGACTAAAATAAAGCTTTCTTTTGATTTTGCATATTCCAAGGGAAACCACAAAATGTAAGGATGTGCCAGACGCGAAGATCAGCAAGACTATAAAAGGCTAAGCAATCCAAGGTACCAAATGTTTCTCTTGTGGAGCATAAGAGATGAAAATAAGACAGGAATGAGTAAGGACTGTTTTTTACAAACAGCAACAACAAAACCATAGCAGTTTTATAAATAAAATGGATATGTGAGAATAGATTTTCACATCATCTCTGTTTTTTTCTTCTAGGTCTCCTTTATGGCAATATTGTAGTCATTAAGCAAATGTTACTGGTACTCAAATATTTTTAAATTTTATTCATTTTAATTGACATTTTAATTTTATTTTTTTTGTATGTTTATTTAGGTTTTTGGGACAAACCCAACTGAGCTTAAGGGCACTCCTGGCAAGCTAAGGAGACCATATGGTATGCTGGGGATCAAGCCTGGGGTCAGCCTTGTGTAAGGCAAATGTCCTACCTGCTTTGCTATTGCTCCAGTCCTTAATTTTGTTTATTTACAAAGTTATTCATAGTTGAATTTTAGACATAGAGCATTCCATTACCAATCACATCACCAGTGTCAACTTTCTTCACCAAATCTCGCTTTTCTACTGTCTCCCACTATCTCACTGTGTCCAACCAAGCTTGCCATCTTGACAGGAACCATTTTATGTTGAGTTGCTAGAGTTCGTATCTCATTATTTTAATGTTGTTCACGAAATAATTTAGATAATTATCTTTATCATTCCTTAACACCACTGCTTAATCCCCTTCCCTCTTGTTCTGTTGTTTTTCATCTGTCTCTTATTATCCCCTACACTCTCTTTCCTTCTCCTCCCTAAATGGTGGAGCCAAGTGTGATCCAAAACCCTTACCATTAATGCATTTCATTCTTTCATCCAGTTATTGTATATGCCACATAAAAGTGGTATGATCCTTCTTCTTCTGGCTTATTTTACTTCACATGATATTTTCCAGTTCCATCCATGTTGCTGCAAATTGCTTGGTTTCATCGTTCCTGACCACATCTTTATAATTCACTAATTTGTCCTTGGACTTCTAAATTGATTCCAAATCTTAGCTATTATACTGACTGCTACAATGTATACAAGATACTCTTTGCTTAACGATCTGTTTAGCACTTATAGCCATCTCTTCACCATTATTTTATTTTATTTTAAATACCTTTTTCCATCTTGTATACTCTACAGTACACTACTGTGGTTTTTGTTGCTTTAATGCACCTACTTTACTAACTTTATGTTCTGTACATTGCAGTACTCTGTGTAAATTACACAACCTATGCAAATCAAAAAAAGTGGAAGTTTTCAGTTTGATCATTCTGGTTATTTTACTTATTCAGAATACTGTATTGTCAGGTACTATGTGTATACTGTACTACTCTATACAGTACATGCAGTTCCTCACTTAATGACCAACTTGCTTAACAACCAAGTGGTTGAAACGGAACTTGGTTATAAGCGAGGAGTATCTGTAATGAAATGCATCTATTTTTTTGAATGGATGTTTTTCTTTATTGGGGATAGATATCCAAAAGTTGAAATGCTGGGTCATATGGTCCCTCAAGTCTGAGTTTATAAGAACTTTCAATCTTGTTTTTCACAAGGTTTGGGACAGACAACATCCTCGCCAGCAGTGAATTAGATTTCCTTTTTCACCCCATCTGTGCCAACATCTTTTTTTTGTCTGATGACACTCTAGTATTTTAAAGAAAATGTTTTTTTTTTAAGGAATACTGAGGAAAAAAAATTAAAAAAAATTTGAGTGTAGAAAGACATTTTGTCAACTCATATTTCAGTCAGATACTTTATTTCCATTTTTCAAAGCTGTAGTTCCTCCACATGCATATTTATGAATACTATCCCCATGTATTTTTAAAAGCTTTTGATATGAAATAAATTAAAGCTGATCTAAAATGCATTTTCTTTGTATCAGTGTAGAATATTATAAATGTTGTAATAGGGATTTTAAATGATTATTTTAATTAGTGAAATAAATATACTCTAAAGGATCTTTTAAAAATTTCTTATAATCCACAGAAGGAACATATAATAAATTGTTAGCCTCACATACCTCCTGTTTTGTTCTTGCATTATTTCTTTATTTCATTTAGCCATTTGTGTTTTTTTCTAGACCTCAGAGGATTATTCTAAATTCTTTGACAGTTCATATATTTTAATTTCATTAGAATCAGTTACTGGAACTTTATTAATCTTTCTTTAGTGGTGTCATACTGTATTTTTATTTGATTACTTGACTACTAAAGTTGACATTTTTGCATTTGAATAAACGAACACCTTTTTTAAACTTAACAAAATTGCTTTGGTAGAGATTCATCATGAGGAGCTGGAGTGGTAGCACAGAGGTAGGGAGTTTGCTTTGCACATGGCTAACCCAGGATGATTGCAGATTTAATCCCCGACATCCCATATGGTCTCCTAACCAGGGAGATTTCTGAGCTCAGAGCCAGGAGTAACCCCTGAGCATGCTGCTAAGTGTGGCCCCCAAAAAACAAATCAAACAAACAAACAGAAAAAAGAAGTTCATCACTCAGCCAATTATGTTGAGATTTCTGGTCATGCCCGCTGGTAATTTCCTTGGTTGTGTGATATGATACAACATGCTATATTGTTCTAATTTGGCTAATGTACATAGGAGATCCTTTGAATAATTTTATTTTCATTGAATTTTTAAGACTTGCTTAATAATTTAGCATCCTATTTTTGTTTTATATTCATTCAAAATAGTTGGTATTATGTCTTTTTAAATAATATTTCATCAAATTGAATTATATTCTAAGGATTATTATTCTTTAGTTTTGTAGTACTATCTACAATATCTACAATATCTTAATTTTTTCATTGATGAATAAGACAAGTTCTTAACTATGTTAGCAAAATGCCTATTTCTTATTTCAGCTTTGTTTTTACCATACATATTTGCTTATATAAAAGCATTCATGGGGCTGGAGTGATGGCACAGCGATAGGGCATTTTGCCTTGCATGGGGCTGACCTAGGACAGACCTAAGGCGGTGAGGGTTTAAGAGATAATCCAGGTTTTAAAGTGCACATGCACCTTATGTGTGAATGTGGCCAAACACATTTTGATCTTTGGCACCACATGTTCCATTGAGCATCCTTGTGTGTAATATGGAGAAGTCCCAGCCTCCTGCCGGTAGGACCCCGAAGCACATCATCCCCATATTCTCACTTCGGACCACATGCCTGATTATTGAAAAATATGGGGAAGGGATCCCTAAGCATCCTGAGCACTGTTTTGGTTGTGCCCTCTCAAATCTTGCTAAATTATTTTATTATCTTGTATTATCCTCCTTACTCAATGATTTTGTTTGATCTGGTCTATTTTTTTTTGTAATTGTTCAACTTTCGCAGGAGGGGAACTCTTTGGGTTATATAGAAAATTTTATTATTTATTTATTTATTTATTTATTTGTTTTTATTTATTTATTGGTTTTTGGGTCATACCCGGCAGTGTTCAGAGGTTACTCCTGTCTCTACACTCAAAAAATTGCTCCTGGCAGACTCGGGGGACCATATGGAATGCCGGAATTCAAACCCTACTCCATACTATCTCTCTGGCCCCGAAATTTTATTCTTTTTTTTTTTTTTTTTTTGTCCCC
>PVKC010021377.1:0-18158 GCA_004027635.1 Crocidura indochinensis | reverse complement strand
AAACTAGGCATGTCACCAGCCCCTAATGTTTTTTCTTTGCAGGACAGAAACACTGTTCAAGTCACTTCTATTGACTCTGTAGTGACAGGTGTTCCTGCTGCCATCTGCAAAAGGACTGGCAAACACAAAGCCTGTTTTTTAGTATATATCAAATAATAAAACTAATCTAATGTGGCCACATAGCTTCACTACATGCTGCCTTATTTACCTTGTTTGTCACTGCACATAGAAAGAAAAATACTTTTGTTCTATTATATAAATCAATCCCCCAAATTGCAAAGACTACAAAACACATATTTTTAAGATTGTGTAGGGTCTGAGACTTTCAATACCAGGAGTGCTTTAATAAAAATGTGTGCATTAGAAAATACATCTTAATATAAGCGAATTGTGTATAAATTAATGGCATTAGTATTAAAAATATATATTATATAATAATAAGCAATAATCAGGAATTTTATAAACCAACAACTTTTTTCTTTGTTGTTTTTGAACAACATCCAACAATACTCAGTATTTACTCCTTGTTCTACACTTAGGAATTACTCAGTGCTTAACCTGGCATCTTGGGATGTCAGGGATTAAATTCAGGTTGTGGGGTCTGGGAGATAGCATGGAGGTAAGGCGTTTGCCTTTCATGCAAAAGGTCATCGGTTCGAATCCCGGTGCCCCATATGGTCCCTCGTGCCTGCCAGGAGCAATTTCTGAGCATGGAGCCAGGAGTAAACCCTGAGCACTGTCGGGTGTGACCCAAAAACCAAAAAAATAAAAATAAAAAATAAATAAATTCAGGTTGTGAAATTACATTACAAAACAAAAGGCCTAACTGATATACGATCTCATGACATCCCAAGTAATTTTATGAATTGCCAATTTTTAAGTTCTATATCATTCTTTTACAGTTGAGGAAATATTATTATTATTATTATTATTATTATTATTATTATTGTTATGCTTTTTGGGCCACACCCGGTGACACTCAGGAGTTCTTCTTCTGGCTATGTGCTCAGAACAGAAATCGCTCCTGGCTCGGGGGATTATATGGGACGCTAGGGGATTGAACTGCAGTGTATCCTAGGTTAGCGTGTGCAAGGCAAATGCCCTAACTGCTTGTGCGACCGCTCTGGCCCAAATATTCTTTTTTTTTTTTACTTTATTTATTTATTTATTTATTTATTTATTTATTTATTTATTTATTTATTTATTTTCGGGCCATAGTCAACAGTGATCAGGGGTTACTTATGGATCTGCACTCAGAAATCACCTCTGATAGGCTGGTACCATATAAGACGCCAGGAATCAAACCTGATCCCTCTAGGTTCAGCCACATGCAAGGCAGATGCCCTATCTCTATGCTATCTCTCTGGACCTAAGAGGAAATATTCTTAAACAATTTGCCAAGAGTACACAGCTACCCAATATCAGAATAAAGACCCATCTACTCTCGATGTACAAGACTACAGAGCACATCTTTAACATTAAATATAATATGCCAAAAATTGTTTTCAATTTTCAACACTGTAGCATATAATACTGTTAATTTTAGGCACACGGTGTCAAAACTATACCTACCAGAATTTTTCCACTAAAATGTCAAGAACCCTTCATTCCCATATATGACCTCCTTGGTTGAATCTTTTTAGTAGACAAACTCTGAATCTGTTATCATCGGTTATTTATTATTCACTGGCTATGTTGTGCTATAGTCCACATATGAGAGAGATCTTTCTCTATTTGCCCCACATGTTCTGACTGATTTAATTCAGTGATACATTCTAGTTCTGTCCACATAACAGAAAATTTATGGTATGTATTCATGGCATGCAAGACTCTATAACAAATCTCACACATTTTAAAGCTATGGACACAGGGTCTAAGAGACAGTTCAAAGTTCTTTGCATGTGTGAAGCCAGGGTTTGACTCTTCCACCACATGGTCTCTCCCTCACTGCCAGAATTCACCCCAAGAGAAGTAAAGGTAAACACTGTGACAGTAGTAATTTTCTTTATGTTGGGTTACTAATTTAGGTTAGTGTTTCTCAACATTTTCCAACTTTTTATTCTTTCTGTCCTTATTTTCTCCTTGTGGTTCTCTTATGCTGCTATTTGACTCTTTTTTTTATAAATATATTTAAGCACCATAATTACAAACATGATTTTAGTTGAATTTCAGTTATAAAAAAAGAACACCACCCTTCATCAGTGCAAAATTCCCACCACCAATGCCCTCCATTCTCCTCTTTAGCCACTTGTCCTCCCGTATTTGTGTAATTTTTAACTTTTTTCCTATGGGAATATTCTGGGAATACACAGGAGTGCCAATGACTCCATTTGATAAATATTATTTAGATAAAATGTTAAAATGACTATTTTTCTTATGGTATTAAATGTATAGTACTTAAGTGGGAGATATTTTGTTACTATTAATTTATAGAATTTTATGCTTATTCTATGTTATTGGCTATAAGCTTTGATATCTGTCTTACCCCCATACTTCCACCATATTCACAAAGTTCTGTAACTTCTAGCTATTTAAATATTTATTCCAGATATTACTCTATTTAGATATAGTAAACCCATTTAGAAACTGCTTTTTTATTCATGTTTAAAATTGATCTTTCTTGCGATTATACACACAAAAAATGAGCTTCAAAATAAATAAAATGGTTTACTATATTTTCTCTGGGTACATTTTTGTAAGGCACACACGCTATAATAATTTTTCACTTCCACTTCCTGAGAGGATGGGCATCTATGCCACTTTTCAATGGGTTATTCAGTCTTATTCTTAGCAGTATATTATGAATTCTAAAATGAAAAATGTAGATTATATTTAAATATTTTATATATATACTGTATAATTCTCTCATCACTATTTATGTTTTTATGACCAATTCCCTTTCTGTGTTATTTATATAATGTTATAATAAAGGATTTTAATATGGAATGCTATATGAGGGGTTGAGGAAACTTCTGGCACTTTTAATGGCTTATTTTTGGTTCAGTGCTCAGGGGACACTCTGGAGGAATTCAATTTTTGAGCTCTTAATTAAACCAAAGTTGGCCATATGAGACATACCTTACCTGAAAACCCTCTGTTGCTAATGCAATGCATTTTAAAAGGCTTTCTTCTAATCTAATAGGGGATCCATTTATAGCAATATAGAGAGCTGATATCATGTAACTATGTTGTAGGCAAAGCATGTTCCTAATGTCTCACTCTCTATTTCCTGTTGCTCCAAGTGCTGTATTCTGTGACACTAGATATTTCCATATATATCATTTTTGCAAATTTGCTTTCCATTTCTTTAAGATCTTTTACTCTGAAGTTATTGTTTATCTGGTTTATTAATCCTTTCATTTAAAAGGCTGGTTAATTGATCTCAGAGAACCTGACTAAATTTACCAAATATTTGTTGTGTTTGAAATATATGAGTCATGGTTGAGCAGGCAAGGCTTTAGGTGTTTATCTGTGAAGACTCCTAATGGTTTTACATGGTATATCTAGCATAGATGAAACGGTGGGTATATTCTGTGTTCATTAGCAAAATTTCCAATAATAACATGCAGAGCCTACAAATTGCCAAGGTTATATTAAAGTACATAGATGCAATTTCTATATTTGTTAGAAATTCTAAATTTGTTAGAATTTCTCAATCTAGAAAATAGGTTATTTTCACTTTTACCATCTTATAGGAAAAAACATTTCTGATATTATGAAACTTACAGTTGCTAATGAGAAATGCAAATTAAATACAAAATAAAATATAATCAAATTTCTGGGAAAATATCAATCGTTGATGAAAAGATTCTCGCAAGATGTTTTCTTGGAAAGAATTCTCTCCTCATACTATTATTCTTTGTTCACTTTGAAAGTTCTAGACTGCATTTCTTATTCGACTCTTTCCTGCTCATGGTTTCCAAAAGGAATCTATAGTTATTTATTTAGAAATTGCACCTTCTATAACTTGGATTAGGTATTCATGAACAGTAGATTTTTAGTTCTTTAAAAGATAGACTAAACAGCCATATGAATATCGAGTAGAAATAAAAAATGATCAGACTTGAACACCAAATCCAAAGCCAACTACAACAGAAGCTAGACACAGAAGGGACCACTTATACTAGCAGCCTGGGGGCAAAGAAGGGGTGATATGGGATGTATGCTGGATCCTGATGGAGGGAAGACAACATTGGTGGTGGGAATGCCCCTGATTCAATGTAACTATGTACCTAAAATACTATTGTGAATGATTTGTAATCCACTTTGGTCAAAATAAAAATTACTAGAAAAATATATTTAAAAAGATAGAAGTAAGCCTAGTATATTTTATCCCTTGATATTACCTAAAATGTAAAGAATGCTTTATAGAAACTTAAAGGAGTGAAACATGCCAATTGTTTTAAATGACTTTAAAAATAAAGTGAAATTCCATGATGTTGCTAAAACCAAATTGCTAGGATTAAAAAAGTATATATTATGTAATGTTAATGACTATAATTATTGAAGAAAAATAGTTTTAGCAAATAAAATAATTTTTATTTCACAAAATGTTATCAGTCAATTCTATTATACTATAATTACCCTTTGGGTACTCTAATTCCTATACTGTCCTTTCATTTTTAGGGTTTTACCTTGTTTTTTATCCCTTAAAGAAAACTTCTAAAGGGTCAATAATTAGATCAAAAGATTGAATCTGAGCATTTTGTTTTTATCTCTATTGCTCCCGTTATTGTGCCACTTTAGACAAAACACTTAGTCTAAATTTACATGTAAGGTCTTTTACTAAAAATCATGTCTCATGACAAATTCTCATCTAGACAGTAGAAAGCAATTTTCATAAGTGTCTTACTTAATTGGTTTCTGTACAAATATGAAACCCATGTCTGACTTCCATCTCCCATCATGCTGAATTGCCTTCACAATTCTCTGCCTTTCAGGAAGATACACATCTCTGCTAATTTGTGTGTGGCTGCTGAGTTCATTCAATGATGCTTATATTTTATTTCCTCATGTTCTTTCGGCAAAGAGCAGAGGCATATTGCTTGCAAGGAGCATGGGTTGATGTTATTAAAGTAACACCAGCAGAGCTGTAAATGGTCATTTACCTAAAATTAGTCCTTGTATAATTTAGGTGAACCATTGTGTGTAAGACAAAAAGAGTTTGTTAGAAGAAATGTAGAGCTCACTATGTGGGATTTTTTTTTCACCACTTATGTGTAAATCGATGGCTAATTTAACTGAGTATATCAATGTATCAGATATTTGGAATAAAATGTGTCCTTGAAGACATATTAACCATAATAAAGAAGAATAATTTTAGTTTTTCAAAAGTTATTGTATTTTGGGAAAAATTCCCTGGATATGAATTTGATATGTTTGTTTAGTCTTCTAATTTGTTTGAATTTTCTTATAGGTTATTGCCACCTAACTAAATTAAAAATAAAATTTATAAAGAACAAAACAAGATTTTAAACCCAGAACTTTTTGTTCTCATATTGCAAATTTTTATGGCCAAATGAAAAATATAAATTAAAAAATAACTGGGAATAGTTAGTGTTTCATAATATATATGCCAAGGAAAATTATGCCTATATATTCATATATTTAGTTCATTCTGTCTGTGTGGCCAGTAAATTTACAAATTCAAATAAAGCAGACCGCCTTGGAACTTAAAGTAGGCATGACACTTGAATGAAAAAAATTAAAATGCAACAATATATAATGACTTAGTATTATATCCTGCTATGTGTGAATTTAGGAATGGCAGATATAACAAGTGTAGGATTGGTAATTTGTACTCTTTGTCCCATGCTACACATTTTTATGCATTATAAATGTACAGGTATTTCCAAAGAGCTGATGATGATAGATATTATTTGAGGTATAAGCACAACACATATGTGTGTATTTTGACATAGAGCCTATCTCTTAATATATAAAAAGAGCCTCGATATAAACTTACTCAAAGTTTTTTTAAAGCCTCTTACAAATTTTCTTCTGAACAATTAAAACACTTCTGTAAGTTTTTAAGATGAAGTAACTTTCATGACAAATGTGTATATATATACAGATTATATATACACAAATATACAATAAAAGTCTTGAGGGAAATTGTGAAATCACTTTATTTTAAGGCTTCATTATCAAATTGTAGAAACTGAGACCTAAAAAAAGATAAAGCAAAGTAAATTCCTACAGTCACTCAGTAGCTTATATTATCTCATGACTTCTAAGTTCAAGACTTGTGCTCATTAAATACCAGAAATCGCAATTTAGTAATGACATTTAATATTGGGCATATATATGGCAACTTAATATCAACAATTAAATATTTCTAGTAAGAAATGGCTTATCTAGTTATTTATTTAGGGAATATTTTAAGTGATAAGTGATGGCCCAAATTAAAGTTTTTTAGAAATCTTGAAAATCAATATATAAAATGCATTGTTCATATATTTGGAACACATGAAGCCCCAAAGGTGTTGCATTTACAATAAAACTTAAAGAAATACTAATTTTGAACAATGAGTAAGAAACAATACAATTGGGGCCTGAGAGATAGCATGGGGGTAAGGTGTTTGCCTTGTATGCAAAAGGACAGTGATTCAAATCCCAGCATCCCTGAGCCTGCCAGGATCGATTTCTTAGCATAGAGCCAAGAGTAACCCCTGAGCACTGCCGGGTGTAACCGCCCCCCAAAAAAAGAAACAATACAATTTTTAAAATCCATGTCAATGCAAGCATAATATAAAACACATAATCTTAGGGTGAAGGACTACATACTAAGTAAATTGCTTACCTTTCATGTAGTGAAAATGGATTTGATTTCTGACACTCATATGGTCACTGAGCCTACCAGGAGTAATCCTGAGTGCAGAGTCACAAATTTGCTTTGGGGACAACCAGAGTTGACCCCAAGACAAAAATAAATAAATAAATAAATAAATAATGGATTTTTTGTCAGAGATCACAGAAAAAAATTTGTTCAAGAAATATGAAAATACATAGTTGCATAAAAATATGTTAAAGAGTTATGCCCAGTAACTCATGGCTAGATAACCAATTAATTAAGAAGACTAGAACTTTGCAATTGAAGATTACTTTGCCAAAGAAATGATTTCAATCAGTAGATTATCGTTTACACTGAAACTGAGGCAGGATACATTTATTCATGAATAAAGGAACCAAAGTCTTGATGTCTTGATAGTATGGACTTACATCCTTTTAAATTTCCTTAACGAGATATTGGGGTAAGTATATATAAGTATATATATATATATATACTTATGTATATTTAAATATATATACTTATGTATATATACTTATGTATATATGTATATATAAGTATACATATACTTATGTATATATGTATATATACATACATATATATGGTATTTACTGTCTAGTACATATTTGAGAGATAATGCATATGACTACGAATGTATCAGTAGGGGCTGGAGAGGTGGTGCTAGAGGTAAGGCATCTGCCTTGCAAGCGCTAGCCTAGGACAGACCACAGTTCAATCCCCCTGGCATCCCCATATGGTCCCCCAACCCAGGAACAATTTCTGAGCTCATAGCTAGGAGTAACCCCTGAGCATCAAATAGGTGTGGCCCCAAAAGTACAAACAAAAAAAAGAATGTATCAGTGAGAATGTTGGTTTTATTGAATATTCATATAAACACAAAAAGAAGATAGTTCCTATTAATTAATGCATTCATGATGATTATGTAAGCATCTGGTCTGCACATCGCTTTCTCATTTAATATATATGAAGGCAAACAAATGCAAACAAATTTAAAATATTTGAAAACTAATTATGGATGTGACTTGCTATTATATATTAGAAGAGTGAGTTTTAACAACTAAACTCGCTAGCATAGGACACAATCTATAATAAAGTATTGTACTGATTTGTGACCTATATGTACTTCTCAGATTTTTCTAAAATAGTGGAATCATATTTAAATATTAAGTTATGGAAGAATCATGGTTTAATATGCCCATACAGAGAATCCAAAATAATTTCATTATTGGGGTCTCAGATATTACTTTTTAATTTAATATTTGCATGCATATTTCAAAAAAATCTTTTGTTAAACTAACATATGATACTGCCATCATTATTCCAAAAATAAATCATTTTTCTTATGGCACATATATAATGTGCAATCATTTTCCAGAAATGAAGGATTTTTCTTATGAGTGTATGTAGTGCAAGAGTACAAGTATGGTACTTGGTAGAGGATCTCTGACTTGAAAAGCAGATGTTTATGGTGAGCAATATATCATTATGTGTTGCTTCTCAGTATTTGACCATCCAGGTGAAGTAAGCAGACTTTTCACATGTTCCTAATTATGTGACTCTACCTCAATGGGGAGTCCAGTCTTCTTTCCCACTCCAAGAGAGCAAAATAGCCTGAATTTCATCTGCAGCTTGGCCTACACCTACAATCTACATTATGGCAATCAAATGACCTAGGACTACTGGCTAAGCTTATACATTAGAAGTTTCAAGAAGCATGTGTTGCTATTTTTTCTCTTTAGATGCTGACATTTTCCCACATGCAAACCAACACTAAGGTGTATTTGGGATATTTCTTTAGGCAAACAGGAACCTGGTTCTTTAGTTCAATCATTAATTCTAAAAACAACTCTTTATTTTTAGTCTACTACAATGTAGCTTCTTTTGGTTTTCTCTAAGCGTTGTCTCTTTCTCAACTTAGATATCTTGCAATTAAGCAACTGACAGTTTTTTTGTTGTTATTGTTTTTCTAAGTTTCATTTTTAATGAAACTACAGATAATAATAATGGAATATAAGAATATTTTCAGTCTTGGAAACCAGGTTGTCTCTGCTTTTACTAACTGTATTGCTTATAATTATTTTCATCTTCTAATTTAGTTATTTAAATAGAAAATAAAACTTTTAGTTTGTAAAAAAATTACGATGTTTCTACTAGACTGTTTTTGCTTTAAATCATATATGCTTCAAAGGTCACAGACCACCTATATCATTCACTGAACAGAATAATTTAACTGCAGTTATATCAAGGAATTGAAGGTACTGGAGCTAAACGTCCTGAGTGTGGTTGTTTTAACTGATGAATCTTTTTGTTACGGTCTCAAAGTTTCAAAATTGCCCTCAGCTCTTACTCTTTTGACCTTTTAATCTTAGTCTTTCCCTAGGAAATGGTAAAGATTGGACAATAAAATTAATTAGGATAATGCTCAATAAAGAAATCCTAAAATGAATATCACCATAGGTGCTTTTTAATATTACATATTAAGCATAAAACATTGCAGATGAATTGACTATAGGAAAAAAAATCATGGAAATGTGAAACTAATGACTCCAGGAAACCTATTAAATAAAATACATTTATGTATCTTGAATCACTGAAGGGAATGGCTGGGTGAGAATTTTCAAACATAAACAGATTGTTTAACCCACATGTAATGTATGTCCATATATATGTCCATATATATATTTAAATATATTTATAATTTCCCCAGCATAAGAGGCCAGAATCTAAATGTCTTTAGTTTTATCTGGTAGATTAGAATTGACTATATAAATTGGAATATATAGGAAAGTAATCAAGGTGCCTTTCCATATCACCCTTCCTTATAAATGTTGTCAATCAATGAAGTTCTTAGGTCACCTCATAAAGAAATTGTTTCTGATTTTGATTTGGAAAGTATGAGACACAAAAGATTGTTATTCAAGTTAGTTCATATTAAATTAATTAGAGAGACCCTAAGTTTTACTGTGTCCATGAAAATAATTTGCCTTTTCATATCTGTATTTAGAGAAAATGTATAGTCGTGATGACTGCCCTTTAGAAGTTAATATGTGGGAGGGTACCAACATGCAAAACAGTCTTATTATTTATACCAAAATATATAGTTTAATTGACAGACATAGAAAAAAACTGTAGCTCAACTTCTATATATTTGCCTCTGTATATGCTTATATATTAAGTACACTGTATAAACACACTGACTAATAGGATTAATCTGGAATGTTTTCAAATAAGAAATTAACTTGGAACATAATTTTGGAAGCCAGGGAATGACACAGTGGGATGTAGACCAGATCCTATTCAACTTAAAATTGTATTTGAGAGTAATTTGTGTCTTCTTTAAAAACTTTATGGTCTTATAATTACCAGGATGTGTCATCCTCTTATTAACAATTTCTCTCCACTCTATATTTGTGTGTTCTTAGATGTCATTATTATTTAATATAGATAAGAAAATTATAGTATTCTTTTAGTGCCTACATTCTATGGAGGTCTGGGTCAGTACACCAATCTACTTTAATCTATCCACTGATAAATGATTTACTTTGCTTTAAAATGTGGTTCCATGGACATTTTCATGTCCTAAAGATAACCCAATAGTATCCAGTGGGAGATAGAGACTGACATATTTTACTCCCTTTTAATTTTGGATTGAGTTTAAACTAGGTTACAGACAAACTATAATGCAAAAACAGCATTATATTGCAAAATGGATTGTTCAGAATCAATCCATTTTTACCAGCTAACAGATATAATGACATAGATTCTGTCATCAACAAGAGAAGGGTCATTATATACCCACAGAGAAATTGTCCTCCTTCCTATTTTAATCCTTTCTCTTTTTCTTCCATTTTTCATAAACATATAGCAAAGCAGTAACTTTCTTTAACAATATTACAGCTTTAAAAACTTGAAAATGTAGTCAGTGCCTATAGATTCCTTATCATATTGTAATTATATAAACCCATCCATATAAAGTCCCAAATATTGAATTTTTGTGACTAAGCAAAATTGTAAACGTTCAGCTTTACAAAGAGGAAGACTGTGGAAAATCAGAGAAAATAAAGGACTGAAAAAGAGGCTTTTTTTTTCTTAGATCAGCATTTTCCCAAGCAGAGCATGTTACAAATAAAATGACTCATGCATTTTAAATTAATGTTAGGATTTTGATGAGAGGCATGTGGGTATAGAGGCAATCTCTTCTCAAAATGCAATTTTAAATGAATATCAAAAGTTACTTGCACATTGTGTCAGCCAGGGGCAGAGATTCAGAATCAGAATGAGGGGAAAAGGTGTAAGACAGATAATCTTTACTGAATTACCTCAGAATCATCTTAGATTGCATGGGTGCATGGCCACTCACTCTCTGCCACAGAGCCAAGGGGCAGCATTGAGAGACAAATTATAAATGATAGGATTGTTCATAAAGGTGAGGAAAATTGCACTCTGATATTGGCAGAAGTATAAGGGAAACAGCATAAACTTAAATTGAGAGAGAAGTAAAGCTATCCTAACATTCCTCAGGTATACCAATATCTAAACAATGATTTATCAAAGAAAAGTTGAGAGAGAGAGGGATTTAGATCACTCAGTCAACAGAGAGTGAAGATAGAATCAAGATATATGTACTTACATTCTATCAAACACTAACAAATGCTGGGATCTTTGGAGATAGAAGCTTTGCTTGTCCTGTCAAGTTTAAATCCTCAACCCTCAGAGAAATCCCCATATCCGCTCAGGTCATCCTAGAAGCAAAGGGCAAGACAAGATTGTAAGTGCAAAATATTGAGGCGGGAAGAGCTATGTGGATAAAGAAGAGTTGATAGGGAGAGCTTTCAGACTAAGATTCTAAAAGAAAAAAAAAAAAGAACAATCTGTAGCAAGAGCTAGAGAATGCAGCAGAATTTTGAAATAAATCAACCAGACCGATGCTATTTTTTTCTTATTCTGCAATGTTTTCCTAGTCTAGTAATCCAGTGGTAAAGGGCCAAAATGAATATATCTATTCTGCCCCAGGCATCAGCTAGCACAGCCTAGGTGAAAATAACATTGCCAGGAATGAGTTGCTTCTGTCATACACAGTTTCAAAAGTGCAGCTTGTGAAGGGAATCTAAGAGACAATCATAGGTTTGTTACCCCCAAATAAGCACCCACTCTATTATGTTGAATTGTTTGAATCATATAAATCAATATCCAAAGATGAATACTTCTGCATAGAATATACTCCATATTCTCTACCATCATTAAATGTTGTCCATTTCACTTAAGTGTTGCTGTCATATATGTGATTCTGTTTATAAGCCAAAAATGGTGCCAAATAGACTTGTGATTTAGTCCAAACTGAATTTACTTTTGGAATAACTCTAAAAAGTAGGAGGAAACTTCATATTTCTTTCCACTTCTTAGTAATTGTATCCCTAAATTTCACTAAATTTTATTTCACTTTGCTTACCCCTCCATTATAATTTTTCTTTATCTCTACAATATATTATTTTGTTTATTTAACACTATTTGGGTGCTATTCCTGACTTTTTGCTCCTGAATGACACCCTGCCTGTTTGGGAGTCACAATATGTGGGAGGTAGAACTGGTGTCTTAAGTATGCAAGTCAAATAGCTTTCTCCCCTATACTATCTCTTAAATCCCTCATTATTTTAAATGGAAATTTGCTCTTTTATTTTCTATTTGTAAATATATTAAAATTATTTATGATGCTAAAATTATCCAAGTCCATTTACTCTTTATATATTAATTTTATTAATCCCTTTAGTGTTCGTGGTTTTTAGTTTGCTTGTTCGTTTGGGGGGGAGTTGGGTCACACTCGATGGCACTCAGGGTTACTCTTGGCTCTGCATTCAGAATTCGCTCCTGGCAAGTTCATATGCTCAGATGGGATTTGAACCATCCTCTGTCCTGGATCAACTGTGTGCAAGGCAAATGCCCTACCACTGTGATATCTCTCCGGCCCCATAGTATTAGTGTTTTGATAAACCTTTGACTTCTTTCTGCTCTCTATTAGATACTGATTATATATTATTATGTTTTATTTTATTCCTGGGAAAACTTCCTCAACATTAGGATACAATTGTCACCTGAACAATTCCATTTGAACAGATCACAGATACCTCTAAATCAAAGTGTCTAGATTGTATTATTCACTACAGATATCAAATATCATTTCCAATTAATAATCAAGGCCTGTTTTCTTTTTGTTCTAAATATTTTTTTCTATTCTTACTGCTGATTCTGACTTGGCTCAGTCACTTCTAATTGTTCCTGGGTATTATCCTAATAATAAGCCTCTCATATTTCTCCTTGATATGAGCGATTTTCTTATATGATTTGTGCTATACGTAACTACCAAATAACCTTTTCAAGCAAAATAATGTTCATTTTACTGCTTTGTTAATAGAAACCAAAGGCTCAGGTACATTCTCATTTCTTATCATGACACACTGTACTATGCCTCACTTATTTATTTAACCTTAGAATATCCTTCCCAATGCACTATAGATCCATATTTATGGAAATGTTGAAATTTATTCATATAGTATATATGTATATCAATATATATTGGTATATAACTATAATAAATAAATTTATTGACATAATGATTTCTCTGTTCTTTGGTAGGCCCACATAAAGTTGGTTTATGTCACAATCTATCTTACATATGAAGCATTTTAATTCTAATTGCTCTTTATGACACAAGTTATTCAAATCATGTAGAGATGGCTATTTGAATGCAATCAATGCTTTGAGAAATAACAAGGGGCCAGAAAAATAGCACAGCAGTAGGGCATTTACCTTGCACAAAACCTAATCAGGACAGATGGTGGTTTGAATCCTGACAACCCATATGGTCCCCGATGCCTGCCAGGAGCAATTTCTGAGCACAGAGCCAGGTGCAACTCTGAACGTCACTGGGTGTGACCTATCCCCCACCCACCAAAAAAAGATAGAAAAAATAAAAAAAGAAATATCAAGTTGCAGCCAATCTTGGTTTGATCCTGAGCACTGCTGGTTATAAACCAAAAACAACTAACAAAAATACCCACCTTGTAGTAAAAAAAATGGTGCCTTGCTAGATTAATCTTATCTAGGCATGCTTTAGATTCAATTATTGAAATTATTTGTTAAGGATTTACTATTATTTAATATAGTGTTCAGTGGACTCATTTCTAGTACATACTTTGTATTAACAATAAATATTGATTATATTAAGGTAAATTATTCTAATTTAAAAATAAAATAAATATATTTACTGTAAGCAAAATGTATATATGTCTATGTGTACATCTAAATGAATCTGAAGTTTGTATTCTTGAAATTTCTACAATTGGATCTCTATACCATTTATAGATATGTGTAAATAAATTACTCAAATGTCACCCTTTTTGAAGAATTTCACTTGACTTCATTGAAAGTCAATAATCCATTAGCTGTTGCCCTAATATAATCCTCTTTAATAGTTATCAATTCAGTATATATCCTATTTCAATTATTGTTTATTTTAATTTTTCTTCTCCAATGGGCTTTAACTTTTTTGAAGACTGAAAATATGAGTCTATACTATTTTCTACCCTAGAAGATAATATTTGGTATGTAATTGTTCTCATTTACAGTTTGTCGAGTGAATACAAAATAAAAGTCAGTTTAAGAAGAATATGTTTGGGGCCCGGGAGATAGCATGGAGGTAAGGCGTTTGCCTTTCATGCAAAAGGTCATCGTTTCGAATCCGGGTGCCCCATATGGTACCCCGTGCCTGCCAGGAGCAATTTCTGAGCATGGAGCCAGGAGTAACCCCTGAGCACTGCCGGGTGTGACCCAAAAAAAAAAAAAAAAGAAGAATATGTTTCCTTGATAGTGAGGCATGAAGAAATCAATTGTAGCAGAAAAATAATTTCCCTTTGAGTAGGTTCAATATAAAACAAATTTATCTAAATGGAAAGGTTGAGTTATACTGGCAGCAAATTATCATGCCTTGCATTTTACCATGTCATCTTCTAGGAAATTAGTTACGAGTAGGAAGTGGAGAGAGAGAAATGTGATCCTACAAAGATAGAATAGCACTTTACTGGGAATGTCTGCCTTTATTTTATCGAGCAAAAGAAAATTTATGTAGTTGAGGAAATTATCAAAGGTAAATGGACTTGTGTATAATAAAGTAAGTTATTAAGTCTCAAGGTTACTCATTAAAATCTAAAATACAGTGTGTAAAAGGGATGCAAATAAGCTCTGAACAAGAAAATGTATATTCATACAGTAAAAGGAGGGGTCATGTAGTGTTATTAATTCATTGTCAATGTTTGTTTATACAAAGTACACTGACTTTGCAATTCAAAGTAAATTTGGAGATAGTTTAGAGCAAATGAGACTATATTCTTGAACTCAAAGAAATCTGACACAGAAAAACAAATTGCCCTTCAGCAATAACTGTATTTGATTATGATATAAGATATTCTTAATCAAAACAGATGCTTTCCTACATATTAAGTGTACTTTATTAGACTTTGAGACATTTGAAGTCTAACTCCAGATGCAGAACAAAGACTTGATGAAGAAACCATCCTTACAGTATAATGACTACACAGAATCTGTGCACATGAAAGGATTAGATCTAAACTTATGTGATCACTGAGTGTGAAGGGGAAGCTTAGGGTCCATATTTGTCTGCATATAAAGAGCCCCCTTTGTGCTAGCCAGGCAAAGTGGGAAAGCAGAAGGTAGAGAAAATTTCTTTTGCCTCAAAAGCAATGAATTTTCTATTATCCCTCCTACACTACTCTCCTACCATGGAATTTTTTAATGTATCTAGAGGTGAAAAGGTCTGACCCTGTGAGAAAGAAATGCATAATTTTTGATCCAAGAAACACAAAAGATTTACTGAGTCTCTGAGACTAAAAGAGCCATATTTTTGTTTGTTTGGTCTTCCCAAGCAATGCTCAGGGGGCCCAAAGGCTATGCTATTCTCTGCCAATCTGACTGAATCATTCAGTGCACTGTTTTAGTAATGTGATTCTGCTAAGGGCCAGCACTGCTTGGGTGCAAAAGGAGGGAGTAGGGCAATTGAACTCAGGGTGTTCATTCTACCAGGCTTGTGCTCCCCCCTCTCCACTTTCTTTGACACTGCTTGTTGTTGCTCAGTTTTATTATTTTAGCTGCTTGGTAATGACATTCTTTCTGAAAAAGACATGTCTGGTCTCTTTACTCTCTTTCTACAGTTTTTTCATTGTTTATTTAAAAATCTGCAATCTTGCGGTGGAGCGGTGGCACAGCTGTAGGGAGTTTGTCTTGCACCACGAGGCTGACCCAAGATGGACCTCAGTTCGATCCTCCGGCGTCCCATGTGGTCCCGCAAACCAGGAGCGATTTCTGAGTGCATAGCCAGAAGTAACCCCTGAGGGTCACCGGGTGTGGCCCAAAAAAACAAAAAAAAAGGGGGGGGGGCAAAACATAAAAAAATGCAATCTTATTACTGGACTATTATTATTGAGAGTATTTCCAAGCAATTACAAGAAAAGTATGGAGAAACAAGTAGAGTTCTTTAAAGTTGTTTTAGCTCTAGTGAATGATGAGATGTCTTTTAATTACTATTTTACTGAATGATAATCATACTGACCAGTTTTGTAGTTCTCATTTCTGGTTATGCATTATAATCATTTGGGAGGAATTAAAAAATATAGCCTTCCAAGCCATTTAAGAAAGAATTAAATAAGAAGCTTTATGTGCATTATCCAGGCATGAGAGTTTTCAGTATTATAAGTGATTGTAAAGTATAAACTAGGTAGACAATAGGTTTTTCTTGACAGGATTTAGACTTATCTCAACAAAAAATATGCAACATACTAGGCTAGAAATCATGGGTAAAAATTCCGTGTCTTCTTATTTTGCTCATTTTGTTTTGTAGCAACACACAACAGTGATCAGTGCTTATTCCTGAATAATCACTTCGGGTTCATTCCTGATGTGACCAGGGGAACCAATATGGGCTGGTGTGGGTCAAGCAAGATCATTCTGCTATCTTTCCAGTTCTTCCTTGTCTTCTTTTTGTTTCTTTATTTGTTTGTTTGGGGACCACACAGTGGCACTTAGAAATCCCTCCTGGCAGGCTGGGAGAACTAATGGAATGCTGAGGATTGAACCTGGGTTGGTCCCAGATAGGTCGCAGGCAAGACAGATGTCCTATCCACTGTACTATCTCTCCGGCCTCATCTCCTTGTCTTCTTAATATAAACGTATGGGGCTAGAAACAGTATAGTAGTAAAAGCCTTGCACATGCCCTACCTGGGTTGATTACTCAAAATCCTATATAATCGCTGAACAAAGCCAAGAATGATCCCTGAGTTGAAGTCAGTAATCATGTTTGTTCACTGTCAGTGTGGTCTAAGGTTGAAATTTAAATACTTATATTCTATAAATTTTTTCATGAGAAAACGATACAAGTATAACATTGATATTAAATTTATGCCTTATTGGACAGAGACATAATTAAACAAAATTTAAATTAGTTAATAAATTAAATTAGTTAATATTAATTAATTAATAATTGACTAATTATTTACTAATGTATTAATTATTGTTTAATTTCAAATGGTCTACATTAAATTTTTATAATAATTAATGTTTAATTATGTCATTAAATTTAATTATTATAAAATAAATAGTGTAGATGTAGACAATTATCATAATTTCTCAGGTGAAAGTGCAAGCCAAGAAAAAGATTAGGTAGTCTAATAAAATAATAGATTGACTAAATTTACTACTTCTGTAGTGACATTATCCTTGGAAGAGAATACAGCTGACATTTATGTAGGATCATGCTGATATCCACAACATGAAATCTGCTCTGTATGAAAATATTTGGAGAATGACATAACTTTTTATTGTCGAGTGATTTATAAGACCTGAAAATTTCAACTACAGGTTTTTCTTTTATCTTGAGTTAACTCTAATTTATCCATGAACACAGAACTTAATAGAACACTCATGGCAGACATACAGTGATTTTTAACTTTTTTTCATTTACATCTACATAAAAATTATTTTTGATGGCTTCACCACTGATGAAACAGAACTTTTCTCATTAAATTGTTCGCATATAAGGCATTGTTTCTACAAGTATAATCTGAATATATGAACTTTGGGAATATAGAATTTCTAATATTCAGAAGTCTGACAAAAATTGAGAGTAGAAGATAGGACTATTTATCTTAATGGTCTTACCTTTGGAAAACATGGAATGATATATAATGTAAGAAAATTAGAAATTTGAGTGGTAGTAAAGTCAGTAAACAACATGCATTCAATCTGGGCATCCGCTATGGTTCCATAAGCACTGCCAGAGTGA
>PVKC010021376.1:0-10085 GCA_004027635.1 Crocidura indochinensis | reverse complement strand
GTTAGTGGGTTTTCTGGGAGGGATGCAATCGTGTCTCTGAAACCAGAGAGTCCACAATGCTCCAACCTGAGCTTCATTGTAACTGTTGCCCTCATGACTGCGCATAGCAATATGGTGAAAACTATACTAGGCGGATCCAGATAATCCATTTTTAGTGCTCGCACCCAGATTGACTATCAAGTTATACAGTGCTAGTTTCATTAAAAAATTTGGGAGGGGGTACCACACCCAGATGTTTGGGGGGGGGGAGGACTCGGTAGTGCTTGTAGTGCTGGGGATTACACGGGTTGGCCACATGCAAGGCAAATAAAAGTCCTTTCCTCACCCCACTGGACTGTAGCTCCGGCCTTTCCAGTGCTATTTTTTATCTCACTTGTTAAAGTGGAGACCTGGGCAGGGGGGATAATTACTGTTTTAGTTACACAAGACCCAGTGTTTGACGCCCAAACGCCTCCCTTCTCTAAGATTGAGTCCCCAGCAGCTACAAGGATTGACTCTCTCTTTTTTTGGTGCTCAGGGTTTATTCCTTGCTCTGTGCTCAGAAATCTTGGTGGGCCTTGGGGGTACCATATGTGGTGCCACGGATGGAACCTAGCACCGGATCCCAGCCAGAGGGCTGACGCTTACCGAGGCAGGCTTGCAGGCTGTCTGTGGCGTCTGCCTTTTTGAGACATTTGGCCAGGACGATCAGGGACAGCGGGGAGAGAAACGCAATGACCTGAACCAGAGCATCTCAGAGTTTAGTTAAAGAAAGAACAACCCACAAACCAGACACAACCAGAGTAACTGCTGGAGCGGAAAGCCAAGTGCCAGGAGCACCTCCCGGGGCCGGAGCTTCCCCCTAAGGGGCCGTCTCGGTGTCGGTGGGTTCCTAAGGCATGGGGAAGCCCCCAGAACATCCAGCCGCCCCAAAGAACCCCTTAAACATGAGTAGTATCTTGAGCACCTCGACCGAGGACCCCCCCCCCTTTATTTCTTCCTAAATGCATTTGGGACTAGGATGGCCACGTACAAACATAGACTTGGTGGGGAAATACTCGGCTTCCACGTACGGGTTCCGGTAAAGCCACATCTCCTCCGGCTGGATCAGCCGCTGGAAGGGAGGCAGGAGCTCGGTCACCCTGGACGAGAGAGGGAGGGTGGAAGGAAGGGAGGGCGGATGGAGCACCGAGGCTGCAGCGCCCGTCCGGGGACATGCGCCTGCCCGGGGTCCAGGCCGCGCGCCGCTTACAGGAAGGCCGCGAGCAGGGCGAGCCGCAGGCCCAGTTCGGCCCCGAGGGCCGCCGCCTTCCTCATCCCGACGCGCAGCCACGTCCAGCCTGGCCCAGGCCCGGCGCGTTGACGTGGCTTCCCGCCGCTGCGGGGAGGACGCACCAGGCCCGGCCGTGGCGCCACGCCCAGGAGCGGGAGGAGGGGGCGGGACCGGGGCGGGAGTGGCCTTTGGGACTGTCCGGGAGATCCAGACATTGTGTTTACTTTTCTTTTGGGGGCTACACCCGGCTCTGCGCTCAGAAATCGCTCCTGGCTTGGGGGATCCTATGGGTCGCCGGGCATGGAACTCAGGTCCCGCCTGGGTTAGCCGCGTGCAAGGCAAATAAATGCCCTACAGCTTGCGCCACCGTCCAGGCCCCAATCCAGACATTCTTGCCTGGGTGGGACTCATGAATGAATGCTGCAGGGCCAACTGGATGGAGGCCACCTCCATATTTCTCAGACGCGGGCATAGCTTCCGAGGATCCTTCCTCTCCTGCCAAACCCCACCCAAGTCTCGAGACACGCGATTCCTGACCCCCGATTGTGCTGCAAACTCACTATTGGTCTCGCGTCGCGCTAAGTCGCGCCAAGTCCCTTCCCTCTCGATGGGCCAGGAACAGCAGGCGAAGAACGAGTAAGTGCACATATTTAATTCGGAACATACAGGACAATTTATTGAAGTCAGTCTCAGGCAAAATCGGAAATCATTGGAATGTCATTAAAAACCTTTCCAAATTAATCCTCACTGAAGCCAAAAACACATTTGAATTCTAAAATAGTTGTAAAATAAAAAAGGCGACATTAGTAAATATAATATACAAAAACGATATGTTCCTACCAGCACACACAATATTAGGAAGCTTAAATAGTACAAGCAGTGCTAAATACACTATGACTAGTCAACAATATGCTATTTATGTACAGATTAACCAGCTTTACACATTTCACACTATGCAATAGAACATAGGGCAACCAACAAAATCCCCAAAATATTATATATCTTGAAGTCTATGTGGCAACATCAAGTCATTGTTATACAGTAATGCCCTAGTGGGACACCCCCAGGGAAATGTAACACTAATCCGTTAGTGTCAGGAGCTTCTAGCCAAGTCACGGAAACTCAAGAGATTGACTTTGTGAAGAGTGATGCTCTGTTACTAAAGACTCAAGTCTCGAGTGATTTAGGCAAAATAACATTTCACAGATCTACAAAGGTTTATTACAGCTAAGGTACAGAAATAACCAATCTACAAAGATCATTATAGATAAAGATCTCGAGGAAATGGAAACAGAATCTGTAGGTATCTATGTTTGTTGTGCAATATCACAAGTGGGTACAAATGATTTTCTCATCAAATCCAATTATGCACACACCCCTGTAGTATATAAAAAGAACCTTATTATTTGCCAGTTGCAATTACTTAGCATTTTCTTATGAGTGGCAAAATAATTTTCTTTTCTATCATAGGGTATGTGCCAACACCAATGAGAGCAAGAACACTATTCATGACTATAAAGTAAAGGGAAATTTTTAATCCAGTCCCTTCTAAACTGGCAACACCTTGTAAAAACTCTTAACTTGGTAATCTGATGAGGGCTGAGCCAGAAGCACACGTGAGAAGTCTGTGGTGGGCAGGGAAGAAAGCACTGGACCCTGAGGGCTCGTTCTTGCCAATCAGCGTCTGTAGTGATGTCACACAAGAATACTAAGGAATGAATAAGTAAGTGACTTTGGCAACTATTCATCAATGACTTCCAGAAGCTACTTACAGGACAGGTCATTCTCTTCCTCCCCTTTGTAAGTTTGTGCCACAGCATCTGAACTTGTCACTTAAGCAGTAGACCCACGAAAAGGGAACGGAAATGGTTTTTAAAACACAGAGGTTACGCCCAGCATTTCAGGAGTATACCTTATGTGCAAATTTCTGTTTTCTCCTAAACAGGCAAATACTAAATGGAAGAAGAGGTGTCTGAGAACAGGGTTGACAAAATGACAAAGTAAAGGAAGTACATAAGAAATATTAATACAAATGCTGCTGGTATGTCATGCAGAAGTCTCTTCCTTCAGTGCATACTTCAAACGTGAGCTTTTCATTGTGAACACTCACTCCTTTTCACAAGTTCTTGGTTGTTGTTTTTTTAATCCACTTTAAAGAGGGTAAGAGACAAAGCAATTTATTTTCAAAACAGTCTACAAAAACAATGCTTTCTCCTTCATAAATTTAAAAGATGCTGTAAAAGAGGAGAATCTGAAGAGTTTCAAGTACTCAAAAAACCTGAATTCAATGAGGCAGAGATCGCAAATGTTAAAGTGACTACTTCGTACCTGTGGTAAACATCATTCCCCTCATTCCCCTAGCATAAACCCTTTTCTCCCTGTACCCCAAACCCCAGATAAAAGTTGGTAGATTTCAGTATATACACATTTCCAACTTTTCGATATTTGCTAGTTAACAGTAAAGCCGTCTAATGATATCTACTCCTGTGCCTATCTGAAAAAAGAAATGTTTTGCTCTTTACAAATAAACAGAGACCAAAAGAAATGGTTTCAAATGATCACTGTAAGGCTGCAGCAACTTGGGCTAGATAGATCTTTCAGCCTTGTAAAAATTAAAATCTAACTTGTACTTCCCAGCAATAAAACAACTTCTCACTGTCATTGTACTTCATAACATGAAATGGAAGTTTCCAAGCTCTCAGGACTTCACGGTGACTGGTTTCTTATCCTGCTGGAACATGAGATGAGATAGCCTTGATTTTAAGGTGAATGCTAAGGAAGAACTTTATATTTAAAACTGAAATGGAGAACAAGCAATAATAAACCCTGGGTGGTCTAGAGATTATATTCTGTATGTCTGTTTCCAAACTATATGTTGACTTTTGGCTCTGATGGACTATATATTAACAGGTATATGTGTAATTGACGCAAAAGCAAACTTTTACTTCTTGAGCCAGCAAAGAAAGCCTGCCAAAAGCTTGCCATGACTTTACATGATTAGTATTCTTTATATGATTATCTCAAAGTTTCACAACATTATTTACAGGCATACATCCATATATTCCTCTAAAGAGCCGAAGACAGTTGGCAGACTCCACTGCCCACTTCCCACCCCCATAATATTTATATTTAGTTGATAAGTTCCTCACTTGAACACATAGAAATCTCCAAATTTCAATAAATCTAAAAGTTGAACTACGCTATGATTTAGGCCAGATTACTTTTGAGGATTAAAACAGAACTTCTGAAAATAAAAATGAAGGGCTGGAGAGACAGCATGGAGGTAAGGTGCTTGCCTTGCATGCAGAAGGATGGTGGTTCGAATCCTGGCATCCCATATGGCCCCCTGAGCCTGCCAAGAGCGATTTCTGAGCATGGAATGCTGTCAGGTGTTACCCAAAAACAAAAAAACAAAAACAAAAAACAAAACCAAAACAACAACAACAACAAAACACATAAAGTTGGGGAGGGGCCAGAGCAATAGCACAGTGGGTAGGCCATTGTCTTGCATGTGGCTGACCTGTGTTTAATCCTTAGCATCCTATGTGTGTCCCATCCCGTTCCCCCCCCCCCCCCACCCCCCAGCTTGCCAGGAGAGATTTTTTCTGAGCACAGAGCCAGGAGTAACCCGAGTGCCATTGGGAATGACTCAAAAACCAGGAGAAAAAAAGGTTGGGGAGATGTTTCAAAGGTTTGGAACTCATACTCTGCATGCAGGAAGCCAGGGGTCAGTCCTGCCGCCACAAGTGGTGCTCAATCTCTGAGTTGGGAATAGTCCCCAACCTGAGGGGGAAAAAAGTTCTAAAAATATTAAGTAAAATCTAGCTCTCTTCTAACTCTGGTCCTAATTAGATCTGAAGCAGTAAATCCCTCTTTCTGGGGGCTTTGTCCCCAAAATAAAGAGCTGCATATCCCCCACTCCCCACGCCCAGCAGCTCTTCTCCCACACTAGTCACACGCCAGCCTTCCCCGCACCAGACAGTGCCCAAAAGCTTTCCCAGGCTCTCACTGTGAGTTGTAATGATTCCAAATTCCAAAGCTTTCTCTGTTGATTACTGAAAAACTTACATTCATTTTTTGCTTCCAAGGAACTAATAGAAGGTTAAAATATGCTACCAGTATTCCATGCTGCTTTACACATCATGATTTCATTTTGGAACAAGAATAAAACCCAACTATTTATATTCTGACCACACATAGATTTCCAAGATACTAACCAATACTAACTACTCAGGCTATGAGTAAGAAATATACTTTTTTGGACTATTTCATTTGTGAAGCACAGGCAAGCATAGTGTATAGATATTCTATGTCAACATAATGCACACTTAAACCTTTGTTGCTTCGATAATCTGCAATATTAAAATCTAGGGGCTGGAGCAATAGCACAGTGGTAGGGCCTTTGCCTTACATGTGGCTAACCTGGGACGAACCCAGGTTCGATCCCCAGCATCCCATCTCCTGAACCTGCCAGGAGAGATTTCTGAGTGCAGAGCCAGGGATAATTCCTGAACACCCCAAAACAAAACAAACAAAATCTAGGGGCCCGGGAGATAGCATGGAGGTAAGGCGTTTGCCTTTCATGCAAAAGGTCATCGGATCGAATCCTGGTACTACATATGGTCTCCCGTGCCTGCCAGGAGCAATTTCTGAGCATGGAGTCAGGAGTAACCCCTGAGCACTGCCGGGTGTGACCCCCCCCCAAAAAAAAAAAAAAAAAACAAAAAACAAAATCTAGAAGGAGATTAACAGTGACATCATGGAGATGTGAGGAGAGTGCCTTGGTGTCCGTGAGACTAAAACCATTTTTAGGCCACTTAGTTGTCAAAGATTCCAGAGTTTTGCTTTGCTATTTTGTGTCTACTCTGATTTCTGAACTGGCAAAACAATCCCTGGCAAAAACAAACAAACAAACAAACAAACAAAAAAAACCACCCTTTCTCTGCTATGTACCCAAAAGATTAAAATCTCAGCAGAGTTTTTATACAAATTTATAATAAAATGTGACTCAACAAAGAAGCTGCATAAAAATACTTAAACCTCAGGTATTTGTAGTAGATAGGATACCCTGGTTTACCATAGAAAAGTGGTATTAAATAGCTTGACTAAAAGAAATCAAGAGATAAGGTTTCATGTTGGATACAGTTTCAATAAGCATCGCATTTTAACATCACTAAGTTTAAAAAAGCAAACATTTATCATATACACATATAAAATAAAGTTTTAGTATGACAAAACCTAGATTATCTTACACATATTCTTTCTAAAGGACATCAACTGACAGAACGGCTCAAGCGCACAGCACAGGTTATAGTGTTCTGGTGAGCTGCGATTCATGTAACCTGCAGCAGTTACACTTGGTAACATGGATAGCATTTCTCATCGTTCTTTCTTTTGGGACCATCTAGTCAATAGATTATTGGATGCCCAGTAAGTTAACTCAGAATTAATTGCTAGCAATCAGGCAAATGGCAGTTTAGGAGCTTAGATAAAGGAACTGTAGTGTTGTAGGGTTTGAGTTTTTTTTGTTGTTGCTGTTGTTTTTTGTTTTTGGACCAAACCTGGTGGTGCTCAGGGGTTACTCCTGGCTCTGCTCAGAAATCACTCCTGGCGGGCCCGGGATCCGATATGGGATGCCAGGATCCGAAACAACATTGGTCCTGGGTCAGCAGCTTGTAAGGCAAATGCCCTACCGCTGTGCTCTCTCCAGCCCCTTGTTTTTCTTAATAAGAAAAACAAATTCAGTAAAATCACACAGATGCATAACAAAAAAGGCACAAAACAGTTTTCTTTTTTTTTTTTTTTCCCAGAGAAGAACTCTAATAAGAAAAAGGGAACACATAACTAAAGGAATGTGGCCGAGCTATCCTCCCTATCTTCAGAAGGTTATTAGATACTTTTTGAGGGAAAACAGATGCTATCAGGTACCAGCAACTGTAAGCATTCAACATTCACAGAGAAAGTTAATGTTCATTCAAGCTAACCCTAGTCCTCTACTTAGTACAGTGTTAGAACAATATTTGACATTACTCATTATTTATGGCAGAAATACTGGGATATACACATTCCTAGGCATTAAAAGCAAGCGAGCTTTGTGAGGAGACAGCGTTTCCACTTGCAGCTATGAGACCAAGCAGTAGCATTAACCATTCATTCCCAATAATACTGACTTTCTTGGGAACTTTCCCCGAAGTGCTTTCCCTAAGATGAAGTGTTGACTTGTCTCAGACACCCTGTCAAAAGTAGAAGTGCTTCCCCTTTCTCAGTGGGGCAACTTGAAGTACTGGATAATACTTAGAGAAACAGTTTCCATACATCCCGGGGAAATCCTTTCACACATTCTCCCACCAAAATTAGGAACAAATATCAAAATTAGGAACGAAACAAAGATCTACTGAAATGCTACTTCACTTCATTTACGTCGTTTTTATCAGAAAAAAATTGATGGAAGGGCCAAGTGAAAAAAGGAAATGACTGAACAGGAGAGGGGAGCAGAGACAAAAAATAAAATGACCATAATTCTCTCCAAATCAGACAATATCTGATTAATCGGACAGAAAGTGGTACTTATGTATAGATTGCATTTTCCTGTGTGCCTTTCACTCCCGTTAGCTGCCTGTATCAGTGCATGATGGGAACGGGAATGTCCATTCTAATGATGCATTTGTGTTCACATAACTAACTGCATTTCATCAAGATACTTGTGGTCGATGGAAAGCATTTCCCGCTTGGTGAGCACATCCATTTCTTATTTCCTCCAAAACAAATGAAAAACAAACAAAACTACATCACAGATACCTTTTTAGGTAACGTTCTTGTCTTGCAAAGCCTACAGTTTAAGACCACAGAAGTAAATCCCACTGAGGCATTCTGTTTGCAAGAGGTCAGATAAGTGCTCTCTTTATGCCCTTCTCTTGGGCAGTAAAGACCTCTGAAGAGAAAGAGAAGGCAGGCCTAGCAACTGGTTAGTAAAGAGGTAAATCTCATCAGACCCTTTTCAAGAAAGCTTTCTCCAGTTCCCACTTCACAGATAAGCACGTATGCTTATCTGAACCAACTTCTCAAAATTAAAAAAAAAATACATGACAGCAACCTCTGCGTTTTTACACCCAAGGTACACAGCCTAGATTGACACTGATCTCATTAATAGAGCTTTCTTTCCCTTTTGTTCTTATTTTAAAAGCAAAGATTCCTTTTTCCAGCCACAAAGGCAATGAAGCATAACAAAAGGCAAGAAAAGACTAAGAGGACTTAAACCCTCCAGCAGAGACTCCCCCAAATCAACAAAACAGCATAGAAAGAACGGATATCGCCACGGCTTCTGCCTGCACACACTGGTGGCCCGTTGGTCCATTTTTGCTTCGAAATAAGGCAGTACTGATGGCAAAGGCTGTATGCACTGCAGTGGTCTCTTTTGATACAAATGCAGGATTTGCTGTTTCCCTTTTTCCCATTCCAATAAAAAAAGAGGAAATCACCACCCATTTATTCCTTGACTTCTTCGCCATGATCTTGTGATTCCAATTTACATTTGATCTTGTTCCAGTATTCAGGGGACACGGGAGCTACAGGGTCATGTTCAGAGCAGCAGAGCCGGCCTTCCAGTGCAGAGGGGACGAGTGCCCCCCTGTCATGATCTTTACAAAATGAATGTGGACAGAACTCACAGAAGGAAACGGCAGCACTGCTGCACTCACTGCACTGATGCCACGGACATTCCCACTTTCCTGAGGAGAGAGGGGAAGAGAGGGAAAGCCCAAGTTAGTGTGTCTCTTTATTACCCACCAAAAGCCCAGTTTCCACCTTCTCCTCTGACTCAAGAGTGACCAGAACTGACTACCACTCTAAGTTTCACATAAGCACAGATCAGGGTGTATGGCCACAGGGATCTGGCGTTTGCAAAAATGAAACACATCTCTCAGTGGTATTTCCGGAAGCTATTCTGTTGGTTTTGTTTAGTGGTCCTACTTCACAGCTCCCTTTAGCGGAGTGGGATGTTTTCTGAACTAAACAGACTAGACCAAGATATAAGTCAGAAAAAGGGTTTTGCACCCGGGTTTACCGAATGGCGGCTGTGTGAGGTTAAGGCATAGGAGGTGGTATGCTTTGGGACAGTCTTTTTTGTCACACATGACTAGCTCTCCACCATCTCCACAATGAAAACAATAATCTTCATGCATCTGCTTTGGTTCTGCTTTGATTTTTCTTCTCTTCTGCTTTAACTTAGAATTTTTTGTCTTTTCTTCAGTGGCTGAGGCACATGCCGACTGGCAGAAAAAAAGAATCACAGTGTGAGAAGATTTTCATATGAACAAAAATGCTACAAGCTAAATGTAAAATATCTATTGTTCAACTACCTAAAAACATTAAGATTGATTCCATAACACTTCACAATAAAAACCAAGGCTTCTGAGGCCAGAGACATAGTACTGGGGTTAAGGCTCATGCCTTGCATGCAGCTTGCCCTGGCATTTTTATTTGTTTGGGGGAATCCCTCATAGCAATGTTCAGGGGTGACTTTTGGCTCTGTACTGAAGACTTACTCCCAGTGGGACCTAGGAAACCATATCGGGGACTGAATTTGGGTCAGCCACATTCATGGCAAGTACCCTGTCCACCATACTATCACTCTGGCCCCATGGCTGAATCTTTAGAAACCACTGAGTTTGACACCCCCGGTACCCCAGCACCACACCAAGCAGTACTGCATCCTACAGCCTCCTTAAGGTTGAAAATTGCCAGGCCTTCAGAGCATTGCTTGAAGATTCTTTCCTACCTCTCTCTCCTGCCCCAAATAAAGCTTCCTTTTCTTTTTTCTTTCTTTCTTTCTTTC
>PVKC010021375.1:0-11506 GCA_004027635.1 Crocidura indochinensis | reverse complement strand
CAGGCACCTTACCTCCAGCGCCACTGCCTGGCGAATTTGGGGAATTTAAAAATTTGATGAAGGGTCACTGCTACAAGACCACAGATCTTCCTTGTATATCTGTATATAAGAAGATGGGCAGCTAGTAAGCAATCAATCAATGACAACATCAAAACAAGAATACAAAATCAGAGCCAAAGTGGTGGTGCAGGTGGTAGTGTATTTGTCTTGCACGCACTAACATAGGGTGAACCTCAGTTCAATCCCCTGGCATCCCATATGGTACTCCAAGCCGGGGCGACTTCTGAGCACATAGCCAGGAGTAATACGAGCATCACCAGGTGTGGATCAAAAACCAAACCCCCCCCCCAAAAAAAAAGAAAGAATATAAAATCATCTATATATAGGTATAACTTGTGAGGTATATTTTTAAAAGTTTAAATTTCTAATTGTGTCATGTCAATTCTGGCCTGAAAGCCATTTCATTTAAGAATCTAATAACTGATTCCTAAAATGTTAGAAAATAAGTTATGTTTGTTGAACAAATTGAGGGTGAATTACATTAGGGCAGGGAAGATATAGCTGAATGAGGGCACATGCAACCTAGGTGCAGATTCATGATTGATACCTGGCACCAAATGCCCCTACCCATTCCCCGAATTGCCAAATTTAGCCCTGAAGGCTCCAGGGTACCATCACAGGGATCTCTGTGGTCTCCAGCATTGTACAACAGGACAGCACCTTATCCCTGGCCAGTCTGGCTAAGAATTGCTGGGAGTGGACCTCAGTGTGAGTATCACTTGGAAGGACACACATACACAAATTCACAAACATATAATGGAAAATGTTTTTCACTAAAGAAAAAATATGAGGTACTTTATTTGTGAATGCTGCCATTCCTAAGAGGGTGAAATATATTTTAAAAGTAATAGATTCTGGAGCTGGTGAGGTGGTGCTAGAGATAAGGTGTCTGCCTCGCAAGCGCTAGCGAAGGAAGATCGTGATTGGATCCCCCGGCGTCCCATATGGTCCCCCCAAGTCAGGGGCAATTTCTGAGCACTTAGCCAGGAGTAACCCCTGAGCATCAAACTCAAAACAAAACAAAAAAAGTAATAGATTCAATTTTGTTAAAATAAAGAAACAACAACAGGATGCTACTTAACATTTCATTTTTCTTTTCATCAGGTATACCTATATACCTTATGAAATACCCATACTGTACTGAAATACAAACCTGAAAGTTTGCCACAGTGGTGAGTCCTAAACAACTGATTAATCCAATTATAAGTCCAGCCTTGTTTAATCTGATGATACGATTCTCTTCAGGATTCAGAGCATGTACTTGTTTATAACGAACATAAATGGTAGCAAAGCCTGAGAAGATATAACCCCAAATCAGACAACTTTTAAACAGCCAAGGAATGAAATTGCCAACAAGAGTTTACAATGGTCACTGATAGTCAAAAATAAATCTCCCTCTGAGAAAAAGGAAAAATAAAACAAAATATAGATTTGAAAAAAACTTTTGATATATATATATATAAACAGATATAAATGTAAGGAATAAGTTTGATGCTTTCTGACCATGTCTAATGATGGTATTATAAAAAATACATTAGTTCCAGTGTTTAAAGTCATTACTTACATATGAATAAAATAAGCATAAATTTTTAAATATTGTAGTATTCATTTTAAATTTAAATTTTAAATCAAACTAAGTGGTTCAAACAAAAATAGTAATCAGACAGAAAAATACTACATCACTCTTCTTACTGGTCAAGAGAATCAAACTAAATTTTCCATTTGAAAATATTATCAAAAAATTCAAAAGTTTTATTATTATTATTATTCAAAAAATTCAAAAATTTAAAGAGATGTTTTATTGTAATTAAGTTATTAAAATTTTTGGTTAATAAGAATAAATTCTATAAACAGAATCATTTTCCTGACTCCAATTTTGGTTTTGTTTTGTTGTGTTTTGGGGTCATACTCAGCAGTGCATAGGTCTTACTCTTTACTCTGGACTCAGGGATCATTCTTGCTGGTGCTGAGACCATTAGGAATGCTAGGGATAGAACCCAGGTTGGCCACGTGCAAGGCAAGCACCTTAGCCACTGTACTGTCATTTTCACCCTCTTCATTTTTATGCAAATATTTAAAACAACGGATAAAATATCTGAATAAAGCATTAGTAAAAATATGCTTCCAAAAATAAATAAGGGAACTGCAAAATACTGCTTATATCCATTCTTTTGGAATTAAGAATAATCCTAAAAATCAAAACCTGGTTTCATTGTGCTTCTCAAACTTCTAAATTTATTTATCTTGAACAAATTTAGTTGGTGTTACTTCTCCTATAATTTTTGTCCACTACAGGTTACTTAAAGAATTTACTTCTTCCTGTAAGTAATATTTGATTATACCTATAAAAGATTTTCCCATAATTTACATTCCTAGAAACCATTTTCCTTGTATTGAGTATGTGTGATTATTGTTGTCTATATTCTCTCTCTATATATATATACATATATATATTAAGATTATTATTAAAAGAAAAGACCAAAGCAATAATATAGCAAATAGGGTGTTTGCCTTACATGGTCAACCCAAGTTTAATCCCTGACATCTCATACAGTCCCTCAAGCCTGTCAGGAGTGATTTCTGAGCAGAGAGCTACCCTTGAGCATCACCAGGTGTGGCCCAAAAAGAAAAAGAAAAAAAGAACAGATTAGCTAATTTTTTAAAACAAAACAAAAAAATGATTTGCTGACTTGAGCATTTTAATGTGCGTACCATCTTAACTCACCACTGCTACTGCTGGGAACCACCCTGTCCAGAAAAGCTCACTGAAAGTATGTAACAGTATGAGCTGACTTGCCCATAAAGGGCGGTGCCAGAGGAGCCTACCACTTTGCTTCACTTTGCAGCCACACACATTTCCAAGTCAATGTACCCTAGGACAACACACTACAAGAGTGACAATTCGAAAACAAAACAGAACTCCACAGTGCATGGAGAATGAAGATGGCAGTTCTAATAATCCAAATAGTGCAGACCAGCTATTTAGCCTCTCAGAGAGTTTAGAGAAGCAATATGGAAGATCCTCATAAAACTCAAAGAAAGCATGGATCAAATTGGACAAACCACAAATAAAAATCAAGAGGATGTGAAAACAGAAATGAGAAAACTCCAAAATGAAATAACAGTATATAAAAACTTGGTAGGTGAAATGAAAACCTCATTGGAAAGCCTCTCCAACAGAAGAACAGTGGCTGAGGACAGAATCAGTGAGCTAGAATATGAGATACATAAAAATTCCATACAACAGAAAATATTGGAAAAGAGCCTTAAATGATCAGACAATGGAAATTATCTTCAAAGAATGTGAACCGATGAAAATAAAAGTCATTGGGGCCTGGGAGATAGCATGGAGGTAAGGCCTTTCATGCAAAAGGTCATCGGTTCAAATCCTGGTGCCCCACATGGTCCCCCATGCTTGCCAGGAGCAATTTTTGAGCATGGAGCCAGGAGTAACCCCTGAGCACTGCTGGGTGTGACCCAAAAACCAAAAAAAAAAAAAAAAAAAAGAAATAAAAGTCATTGATAAGTAAATTGAAACAGCATAAGAATCATTGGAGTTCCAGAGACCCAGGAAGAAAATCCCCAAGAAGAATCAACAGTCAAAAACATCACTGCAGAAAAATTCCCAGAGCTAAAAATTGCATGCAACCAAATCTCGTAAGCCCAAAAGAGCACCAGCTATGAGAGATCTAAAGAAAAGTACTCCAAGACACATCCTAGTAACAATAATGAATCTCACAGATAGGGATAGAATATTGAAATCAGCAAGATCATAAAGGGAAATTACGCTCAAAGAAGCATCCTAAAGATTTACTGCAGACCTGTCACAAGAAACCTGTTAGATTACTGGTTCAACTCTAATCACTATTCATACTACACCCTTGGGTGTGATCTGGTGATGGTATGTATTATTGGATAATTCCATACTTGGTATTACTCTCCCACCCTAGGGTGTGGCCTGGTTCTTGTTAATAAAAGCAGGAGTCTGAGGATGACAGGTCCTCACTCTTTAGGTTTCCTCCACAGAACTGCTTTCCTTGTTAGGAGAGAAGGTTTGTGTCGTGGGATTCTTTGGTTGAGTGCTGGATTTCCTGAACCCAGTCTTGTACCTTTTCACTGTGTGGGTTATTTACTGCAACATTTGCTTCATGAACTATGTCTCATCAGATCCTTATTTTGGAGCATAGGGCTCTGATTATAACCCTCAAGGTCCAAAGGCCATGGTGGAATATAGTGACAATGCAACAAAATAAATGCTTTGACTAGAATACTTCACCTGAGACTTACATTCAGGTTTAATGGAAGCATACATAGCTTGATGGATAAACAATAACTTAGAAACTTTACAAACTCAAAACAAGCCTTAAAAAAAAAAACCGAAAAGGTCTACTTTAAGACAGGACAGACCGGGCCTGGAGAGATAGCATAGCAGTGTTTGCCTTGCAAGCAGTCGATCCAGAACCTAAGGTAGTTGGTTCAAATCCTGGTGTCCCATATGGTCCCCTGTGATGCCAGGAGCGATTTCTGAGTAGATAGCCAGGAGTAACTCCTGAGCACCGCCGGGAGTGGCCCAAAAACCAAAAAAAAAATAAAAAATAAAAAATAAAAAAAAAAAAGACAGGACAGACCAAGACACCAAAGTCCTACAAAATAATGATACTAATTCCCATGACAATTAACTCTCTCAACCTCAATAGACTAAATGCACCAGTTAAGAGATACAGAGTGGCAAAAAAGGATCAAACAAACTGAAATCCAACATTCTGCTGCCTACAAAACAAACATCTTAATATTAAGAACAAACACAGACTTAAAATCAAAGACTGAAGGACAATCATCCAAGCAAATAACTCCATTAAAATAGCTGTAGTGGCCATATTAATATCAAATGACAAAAACTTTAAACTCTGAAAACATATAAGGGACACAGATGGTCATTTCATACTAACCAAAGGAAATGTAAACCAGGAAAATAAAATCACATTCTTAAACATATACCTAATGAGGGACCAGCAAAATATTTAATTGTTGACAAAACTGAAAAAAAGACATAAATAGCAACACAATAATAAATGGAGATCTCAGCACCACACTGTAACTCCTTGTTTGGTCAACCAGGCTGAAAACTAACAAAAATATACTAGCTCTAAAAGGAAAAATGGAAAAAAGTGACCTAGTAGATATATACAGGGCTCTCCACCCCAGAAAACTGGATACATATTCTTCTCCAATGCAGATGATTCATTCTCCAGGATAGACCACATGCTGGCCCATAAAACATACCTTCATAAAATCAAGAGGATACAAACTGTACAAACTACCCTCTCAGATCATAATGCATTGAAATTAGAAGTGAACTACAAACAGATACAGAACTTTTAACATCTGGAAATTGAACAGCTTACTGATGAACAATCAGTGGGTCAGAGATGAAATCAAAGAGGAAATCAAAGGATTCTGAAAAGAAATGCAAATGAAGACAGAAATATCAAAATTTGTGAGACACAGCAAAGGTGGTACTAAGGAAAATTTATAGCTTTGTAAGCACAAATTAGGAAGGAATAAGGGGCCTGCAAAAATAGCTAAATGGCATAGCTTATAAAATTAGAAAGTGATCAACAAAATCAACCAAAAATAAGTAGGCAGAAGGAAATAACAAAGCTTAGAGCAGAAATTAATGAACTGGAAATTCAAAAAACCAATCCGAAAGATCAATAAACACCTATGAATAGTTAGAGCAACCCTTAGGAAAAAGAAGAGGGAAGCATCATTTTCCCCAACTTTAAATTGTATTTCAAAGCAATAGTTATTAAAATAGCATGGCATTGGAATAAAGACAGACCCTCAGATCAATGGAATTAACTCACATATTCAGAGAAAGTTCCCCCAAAAAACAATCAATTAATTTTTGATAAAGGGGCAAGAAACACAAAATGGAGCAAGGAAAGCCTCTTCAACAAGTGGCATTGAGAAAACTGGTCAGCCACATGCAATAAAAATGGAACTTCCATGTGATCCATTAATACCACTCCTTGGGATATATCCTATGAACACAAAAACGCAACACAAAAATGCCTTCTGCATGCCTATATAGGTTCATTGCAGTTCTATTTACTATAGCCAGAACATGAAAACAACTCAGATGCCTGAAAACAGATGAGTGACTAAAGAAATTTTGGTACACAATGGAATGCTATGCAGCCATCAGGAAAAATGAAGTCATGAAATTTTCCTATACAGGGATGGGACATGGAAACTATTATGCGAGTGAAATGAGTCAGAGGGAGAGAAACAGACACAGAATAGTCTCACTCATCTGTGGAATTTAAGAAAAATAACAGTATAGTAAAATACCCAGAGACAAGAGATGATGTTTAGAGAACCATTCCATATGAAGCTTACCATAAAGATTGGTGAGTGCAGTTAGAGAAATGCTGCACTAACAACTACTGACAATGACAGTGTAAGAGAGAAATAGAATGCCTATCTTGAAGACAGGCCAGTGGAGGAGGCGGGGAATGAGGGCCATGGTGGTGGGGACGTTGCACTACTGATGGAGGGTTTACTTTTTATCACTGAAAACCAACTGTAAACTTGTTTGTATTCATGTTTAAATATATTTTAAATTTTTCATAAAAATAAAATAACCTACCCTAGTAGGCTAGGATTGATCACTCACTTGTAGATCACCCCGTCTGAATAAAATAGTGGAAATAGAGTCAAGAAAGAATATAGTTGAGGTTAGATATAACCTGGTATACAAAGATTTGATATCCTTGAGCCACTTTTTAAGTCATGTTTTATATGTCTTTTTTTTATTTGTTCTTTATATACTTTTCCAACTAGAACATTAGATGCTGAGCACTTACTGATATTTGCCATAAAATGGCACTTTAAAGAAATATTTATCAAATGAATTACAAAACCAAAAAGGATGACAGAAAAAAAAGAATGAATGAAAGAAAATTACTCTCATTACTTACATAAAACTGCAGCTACATTTAACATTGCCCCAAACAAGCATTTTTCTGGAGTTAATGTACCAGTGTCACTAGAAGAAAAAAAAAAAGGACTATGAAATTCCCACAGCAAATAAATGTTTGTATTTTACAGATAATAGCAGTTATTTAAAATCCTTTACCTCTTCAGCAAAGCGATAAATGCATCCCAGATATAGTTTTATAAAGAGCACATAAGAATTAGAACTCTCAGTATCATTTCCCTCACATATTATTTACCTTAATAAAAATCAATATAAATTTTTTTTTAAGTTATCATTGGAAAGCAAGACTCCTGTACTGAATCAGTATCACTCAAGTAGACACGTTTATCTCTTACTTCACTATTTCCTAATAATAGGCAACATGTCCCTCACAACTCATTCTTTCTGCAGCTATAATTCAATTAACACCTAACTACTTTCTGATTAAAAAATATTGATCAGGGGCCGGGCGGTGGCGCTGGAGATAAGGTGCCTGCGCTAACATAGGACGGACCGCAGTTAGATTCACCGGTTCCCCATATGGTCCCCCGTGCCTGCCAGGAGTAACCCCTGAGCGTCACCTGGTGTGGCCCCCCCAAAAAAAATATATTGATCAAGCACCTCTCACGTGTCAAACAACCTTTTAAGAACATGAATACAGTGTCAAGTAAAAAGCCCATCCTCCTGAAGCTTCCATTCAAGATCGCTTTGAGTCCTTCCTTTCTACAGCCATGACCATCACATTAAGCAGAATGTTAACCCACAAAGAATTCTTCCTAGATTTCTAGTCAAATCACTTATCATACTATAGTGTAACATATTTCTATATATATGCCCATCTTCCAGGGAAACATGGAATGCATAGATCCAGATAACATTACACCAGGCACCATGGATAAGTTCTTTTTATCTCCCTAAAGAGTTTCTTCATCTACAAAAAATTACACCATTGTTTTGTTCCCAGTCTCACTGGATCAATATTGTAAGATGAAATATGTGGTAAAATACATGAAATAAACAGGAGAAGCAGAAATACCTATTAAACGTGAGTTCCTATCTCTTCCCTTCAGTTAGTATACAAATTAACAAAACATATAATTTTTTTTTTTTTGGTTTTTGGGTCACACCCGGCAGCGTTCAGGGGTTACTCCAGTCTCTACACTCAGAAATCGCTCCAGGCAGACTTGGGTGACTATATGGGATGTCGGGATTTGAACCACCATCCTTCTGCATCTAAGGCAAATGCCTTAATACTGTGCTATCTCTCCGGCCCAACATGTAAATTCTTGAACTCCAAATACTAGAAAGGAAAGAGACCAAAAGGATCTTATCTGAGACAACACAGTAAGAATTTAGGAAATGGAAAATTATATTTATATGATTAAAAATTAATAAAATTTAGTGAAATTCTAAATAAGCGTAAGAAAAGTGGGGCTGGAGTGGTGGCACAAGCAGTAGGGCATCTGCCTTGCATGTGCTAGCCTAGGATAAACGGTGGTTTGATCCCCTGGCATCCCATATGGTTTCCCAAATCAGGCACGATTTCTAAGCACATAGCCAGTAGTAACCCCTGAGCATCACTGGTGTGGCCCAAAAACGAAAATAAAAACAAAAACAAACAAAAAAATAAGCTTAAGAAAAGTATCTTAAATATGAACCATAAAATATTCTGAATTTTCCCACTTCAGATACCAAATATTTTGTTACTCTTTCCTTTAGGGAGTAAGGATCATGGTTTTTCAGTTATTTCTTCTACCTTTTAAATTTTCTACGATATACATGCACTACAGGTTGGGGTATTTGGGGGCGCCAAATATTAGTCATTGGGTATTATACATGGCTCTTTGTTTTGGGCTCTCTCCAATGGGTGCACAGGGGACCATAAGCAATGCTTGGGATTGAATAAGGGTCTACTATATGCAAAGCAAGTTCATTTACCTTTGCCCTATCTCTCTGACCCATTCTTTTTATTATTTTTTTAATTAGGCACCGTGATTACCAGGTTGTTCATATTAGTTTTATTTTTTACAAAGTTGTTCATGATTGAGTTATAGTCATACAATTTATGAAGGTGTAACACATCTTCACCAGTGTGCATTTCCACTATCAATGTCAACAGTTTCAATCTCACCCTCCCAGATGTGCCCTCTTCCCTCCCTATCAGCCTCCTCTTCCTCTTCCTCCCTCTTTCTCTCTCCCTCTCCTTTTCTCCTTTCCCTTTGACAGTGTTTTGCATTACTATTAATGAAACGGGTACTAGGCATGTCCTTTTCCTTTTCATAGAAAACCATTCTCTAACTTCACTCTCTGCCTTTTGTGGCAAACTTCCTACCATGGACTGGTACTCATAATCCTCATTTCTATTGTACCAGGATATGATGCCCATATTGACTTCTATTTTCCTTTTATTCCATAGATGAGATTATTCTGTTCATCCCTTTCCCTCTGATCATTTCACTCAGCACAATAATCTCCATGTCCATTCATATATAAGAAAATTTCATAACTTCATTTTTCCTAATAGCTGCAGAGTATTCCATTGTATAGATATTACACTGTTTCTTTAGTCACTCATCTGCTGTTGGGTACCTGGGTTGCTTCTAGATTCTGGCTATTATAAATAGTGCTGTGATGAACATAGGAATGCAGAGAGCATTTTTGTTTTGTGTTTTTGTGTCCCTAGGGTATATTCCAAGGAGTGATATTGCTGGATCATCAGGAAGCTCAAATTTCAGTTTTTAAAGGAATATCCATATTCCACAAAGGCTGGTTTAGACCGCATTCCCACAAGCAATGAATGAGAGTTCCTTTCACCTCACAACTACACCAGCACTGGTTGCTCTTGTCCTCTGTGATGAATGCCATCCTTGGTGTGTGAGAGGATACCTTATTGTTATTTTGATTTGCAACTCCTGATGATTAGTGATGTGGAACATTTTCTCATTCCCCTTTAGCCATCTGTATTTCTTTTTGAGAAAATGTTCATTTCTTCTTCCCATTTCTTGATGGGGTTGGATTTATTTATTTTTGTTAACTTCTACCAGGACCTTATATATCTTAAATATTAGCCTTTTATCAGATGAGTTTTGGATGAATAGTTTCTCCCATTCCGTGGGTAGGCTTTGTATCCTAGGTACTGTTTCCTTTGAAGTATAGAAGTTTCTCAATTTAATGTAGTCAAGGAGAAAATCCATAATTCCAATAGTTGTATTACGAATAATTTTCTTGTTCCACAATATCTCATATATAAAGAAAAGAATGTAATTAAGATGTCTAAGTGCCCTTCTTCCTTGGCTCTAGAGGAGGACATAAACTGATAAACTGGATACAAGTGAAATTATCCAGATCTGTCCACTCCTCAGCAGTGCACTTTCATTTAGCAGTCATCAAACTATTTTTATCACCTACCACTAAAAAATGTCTTTACATATGATTTTAATGTCATTATATATAATAAAATTTAAGTTTTTGAGAGTACATACTGCACAGAGGTTCTTGTAGTTTTTTCTCAGACTCCAGTGGCTAGCCTTATGCAATATACTTATCAGTCCTCTACTAGAGCCAATTAATGGTTTCACTTCTACAATAATTCCATCACATTTAGGCTTCAAAACAGAGAAATTTTCTTACGAGTGGAATTTACATCGATTATGTCCTTTGGGGGTTATAAACAAAAACTTCTTAGACAGGTTTTATAAAATGTAAATAACTGTGTAGAAGTCTAGTTTAATCATGCAGATTAAGAAAGTAAGTTTAACAGGAAATAGCTTTTTTTCTTTTTTTAGTTTGTAATTTTTTTTTTGGCAGCGCTCAGGGGGTTACTCCTGGCTATCTGCTCAGAAATAGCTCCTGGCAGGCATGAGGGACCATATGGGACGCCTATATTCGAACCAACCACCTTAGGTCCTGGGTTAGCTGCTTGCAAGGCAAACACCGCTGTGCTATCTCTCCAGCCCCAAGAAATAATATTATTGAGTGTAACCACATATTAGAATGTTGTAGAAAGATCTCAGAGGAATACTAGTTTCATTGGAAAAAAATAAATAGGCAGAAGGACAAGAACAGAAATGGAAGTGTTGAAGGTACTATTTATCAGAAAACCACATGCAGTATCATCAGAGAACTGAAACTGAAAAAGAACTCAATAGTTACTTAAACTATTAGAAGTTCCTTAAAAATGAGAGCACATCTATTTCTCAAGAGGAAATAAAAATGCTGAAGCCTCAGAATCATTTATATCTATATCTATATCTATATATTACAGGGTAAATTGACTCCTTAAAATACTAAAGAATAGTATTCTCTTAAAAGATATAAAGAAGAGCCGGGTGGTGGCGCTGGAGGTAAGGTGCCTGCCTTGCCTGCGCTAGCCTAGGACGGACCGCGGTTCGATCCCCCGGTTTCCCATATGGTTCCCCAAGCCAGAAGCGACTTCTGAGCGCATAGCCAGGAGTAACCCCTGAG
>PVKC010021374.1:0-18192 GCA_004027635.1 Crocidura indochinensis | reverse complement strand
GGAGACAATGTCTGAGAACTCAAGCCTATTCCACTGATCTGAGGGTCTGCTTTTATTCCAATATCATGCTGTTTTGATAACTATTGTTTTGTAGTATAGTTTAAAGTTGGGGAAAGTAATGCCTCCCATTTTCCTTTTCCCTAGGAGTGCTTTAGCTATTCGACAGTGTTTATTGTTCCAGTTAAACTTCTTAAGTGTTTGATCCACTTCTTTGATGAATATCATGGGTATTTTTAAGAGGATCACATTAAATCTGTATAATGCTTTAGGGAGTATTGTCATTTTAATGATGATAGTCCTGCCAATCCATGAGCAGGGTATGTGTTTCCATTTCCTGGTGTCCTCTCTTATTTCTTGGAGCAGGGCTTTATAGTTTTCTTTATATAGGTCCTTCACATCTTTGGTCAAGTTGACGCCAAGATATTTGAGTTTGTGTGGCAGTATTGTGAATGGGATTGCCTTCTGGACATCCTTCTCTTCCTTATTATTATTGGTGTATAAAGAGGTCATTGATTTCTGTGTGTTAATTTGGTAGCCTGCCACCTTGCTATATGAGTCTATTGTTTCTAGAAGGTTTTTGGTAGTCTTTAGGGTTTTCTAAGTAGAGTATCATGACGTCTACAAACAATGAGAGCTTGACTTCTTCCTTTCCTATCTGGATTGCCTTGATATCTTTTTCTTGCCTGATTGCTATAGCAAGAACTTCCAGTATTATGTTAAAGAGGAGTGGTGTGAACGGATAGCCTTGTCTTGTACCAGAATTTAGGGAAAGGTTTTTAGTTTTTCTCCATTGAGGATAATATTTGCCATTGGCTTGTGGTAGATGGCTTCAAGTAGATTTAGAAAGGTTTCTTTCATTTCCATCTTGCTGAGAGTTTTGATCAAGAATGGGTGTTGGACCTTATCAAATGCTTTTTCTGCATCTATTGATATGATCATGTGATTTTTATTTTTCTTCTTGTTGATTTTGTGTGTGATGTTGATATATTTATGGATGTTAAAACATCCTTGCATTCCAGGGATGAAACCTACTTGGTCATAGTGAATGATCTTCTTGATGATGCATTGGATCCTATTAGCCAGGATTTTGTTGAAGATCTTTGCATCAGTATTCATCAGGGATATTGGTCTGTAGTTTTCTTTTTTGGCAATATCTCTGTCTGGTTTTGGTATCAAGGTGATGGTGCCTTCATAAAAGCTGTTTGGGAACTTTCCCGTTTTTTCAATTTCATGGAAGAGCCTGGCTAGGATTGGTAGTAGTTCCTCTTGAAAGATTTGAAACAATTCATTAGGAAATCCATCTGGGCCTGGGATTTTCTTTTTTGGGCAGATGTTTGATTACAGTTTCAATGTCTTCAGTGGTGATGGGGGTGTTTAGATATTCTACATCCTCCTTACTTAAATGTGGAAGGTTATAACTGTCCAAGAATTTTTACATTTCTTCTAGGTTCTCATGTTTAGTAGCATAAAGTTTCTCAAAGTAGTCTCTGATTACCCTTTGGATTTCTGCAATATCTGTCGTGATCTCCCCCTTTTCATTTCTAATACAGGTTATCAGATTTCTCTCTCTCTCTTTCTTTGTGAGTTTTGCCAGTGACCTATGAATCTTGTTTATTTTTTCAAAGAACCAACTTTTGCTTTTGTTGATCATTCAGATTGTTTTTCAGTTTTCCACTTCATTGAGTTCTGCTTTCAACTTTGTTATTTCCTTTTATCTCCCTATTTTTGGTTCCTTTTGTTGATCATTTTCTAATTTTTTGAACTGCATCATTAAGTTATTCAGGTATGTCCCTTCTTCCTTCCTGAAGTGTGCTTGTAGAGCTATACATTTTCCTCTCAGGACTGCTTTTGCTTTGTCCCATAGATTCTTGGGGTTGTGTCTTCATTATCATTTGTTTCAAAGAAAGTTTTGATTTCCTTTTTGATTTCATCTCGGACCCACTGGTTTTTCAGTAGCAGGGTGTTTAATTTCCAATTGTTAAAGCTTTTCTTTGGTATGGCTTTGTAGTTCACATACAGTTTCAGAGCCTTGTGATCAGCAAAGGCATCCTGCAAGATTTCTCTCCTCTTGATTTTATGGAGGGTGTTTTATGTGTCAGCATGTAGTCTATCCTGGAGAATGACTCATGTACATTGGAGAAGAATATGTATCCAGGTTTTTTTGGGAAAGAGTGTCCTATATATATCCACTAGTCCTCTTTCTTCCATTATTCTTTTCAGGGCTAGTATGTTTGTGTTGGGCTTCAGTGTGGTCGACCTATCAAGTTTTGATAGGGTCGTGTTGAGGTTTCCCACAATTATTGTGTTACTATTGATTTGTTCTTTCAGATTTGTCAGTAATAGTATTACTAATTTGCTGGTCTCTCATTGGGTGCATATATATTAAATAGTCTGATTTCTTCCTGTTACACATATCCCTTGATTAGAACATAGTGTTCAGCTTTGTCCCTTACCACTTTTCTGAGTATAAAGTTGGTATCATCAGATATGAATATGGCCACCCCAGCTTTTTTGAAGGTACTGTTTGCTTGGATGATTTTCCTCCAGCCTTTTATTTTGAGTCTATGTTTGTTCTGACTATTCAGATGTGTTTCTTGTAGGCAGAAGAAGGTTGGATTCATCTTTCTGACCCATTTTGCCACTCTATGTCTTTTAATTGGTGAATTTAGTCCATTGACATTGAGGGAGGTGATTGACATAGGATTTAATGTCATCTTTGTAGTTAAGTTTGCTGTGTTTCTTGGTCTCTCTTCTCTTAGAGTAGACCTGTCAGTTTTTCCTTTAAGTTTTGTTTATCATCTGTGAAGTTTCTGAGCTGTTGTTTATTCATGAAGCTATGTATACTTCCTTCAAACCTGAATGTGAGTTGGGCTGGGTGCAGTATTCTCGGTGAGGCATTCATTTCATTCAGTCTTGTCACAATATCCCACCACTGTCTTCTGGCCTTGAGAGTTTCTTGTGACATGTCTGCTGTAAGTGTTAGGTATGCTCCTTTGAATATAATTTCCCTTTTTGATCTTGCTTTCTTCAGTATTCTATCTCTGTCTGTGGAATTTGTCATTGTATCAAGGATGTGTCTGGGAGTGTTTCTCTTTGGGTCTCTTTTGGCTGGTACTTTTCGGGTATGCAGGATTTGATTGCATGTAGTTGTTAACTCTGGCAGTGTCTCTTTGATGATGTCTTTGACAGTTGATTCTTCCTGATAATCTCCTACTTGGTTCTCTGGGACTCCAATGATTCTTGTTGTTTCTGTTGAGTTTATCAAAGACTTCTATTTTCATCTGTTCACCTTCTTTGTGTACTTTTTTCATTGCCTGATCGTTTGTCCTAAGGTTCTTTTCTCATTTCTTCTGCTGTGTTGAGCTTTTGTGCATCTCATGTTCCAGTACTCCAATTCTCTCCTCAGCTGCTGTAACCCTGCTGTCGAAGTCATCCACTGAGGTTTTCAGTTGAGCTACCATGTTTTTCAGATCTGCTATTTTAGTTTGGAGTTTTCCGATTTTTGTCTTTGTGTTCTGTTCAGATCGATCTATGCTTTCTTGGAGTTTTACAAAGATCTTCTATATTTCTATTTTAAGTTCCTTATCTGAGAGGTTAATCAGATGGTTGAAATTTTTAAGGTCATCCAAGCTATTATCTTCATTCTTCATGCATGGTGTTTGCCTGCTAGTTTTCCCCATTGTCATACTAGTAGTGTGGTCTTTCCTGTGTGTTGTGATGGGGTTTATTGGTTAGAAAAAGTTCGAGGCCGTGCTCTTTTGGGGCTCTAGTTGATAGTGGAAATCCCCACAGCCAGCCAGTTCTTACTCATTTGCTCGCTGGCAGCGTCAGAATGCAGTGTTTTGGGGGTTGCTTCCCAGGTCTCTGACCTCTGAGGAGAGCTTCAAGAATTTAGAAAAGACAGAAGCACAGGAGAGAGCTCCCTTTAGGTCCTCAGTTTCTGCAGAAGAGCCAATTTTAATTTTTCTAATGCTAGAATTAAATTAAATAAAATGCAATCTTTTTAGGGGCCCGAGTGGTGACGTTAAAGGTAAAGTGTCTGCCTTGCAAGTGTTAGCCTAGAATGAACCACAGTTCGATCTGCTGGGATCTCATATGAACTCCCCAAGCCAGGAGTGATTTCTGAGCTCAAAGACAGGAGTAATCCCTGAGGGTCAAACAGGTGTGCCCCCCCCAAAAAAAACAACAAAAAAGCAAAGTATTTAAACATTCTTTTAGAAATAATTTTAATGTATTTATGTATCTTCTACTAATGCCCAGTTTCTTAAGACTCATTATTATAGAGGAAACTAAATTAAATATATATGACAGTAAAGTATTTTATAGAAATTATAAATAAAGCCAAAACCTCTTCACAGAGAGCAACTTCTATGCGATAATTATAACAATGTTAGTAACAAATAGTCAAGTATAAATTATCACTGATGCCAATAGTGCATTGTTAAAATTAATATAATTTAAATTTTTTACATTTAAAATTTGTACGTAAAATAGGTAATTATTTTTACATATGTAAACTTTTACAGATGTAAATTTTACATATGTAAATATGTAAATTGTAAAATATGTACATACAAAGGATTCAAAAAGCAGCTTTCGATTACTTTTGTTACTTACTTATTTATTTATTTATTTATTTATTTATTTAATTATTTGTCTCTTTTTTGTTGGACCACACCCAGAGACTCTAGGGGGTTATTCCTGGCTTCGTGTTCAGAAATGACTCCTGGCAGGCTCTGAGACCATATGGATTGCTGGGAATCAAACCCTGGTTGGCTGCATGAAGACAACGGCCCTACCCTACCTGCTGTGCTATTGCTCAGAACTCTATTTATTTATTTTTAATAAAATAATCAAAGATCCTTAAATCATGGACAAACTTAATAGTTGTTATTTTTCTATAATAATAGTTAATACATCTATAGCACAAACATGAAAGGGCCTAAGTACTCAGCATTTATTTAGTTGTAAAAGGTAAGATGGTGGTCTTGAAATAACTTATGTGGAAGCTTGATTGCTAATTAAGTTAGAAATATGGCATGAACTGTTTATATATTTAAGGAAATTAGTTAATGTACCTTTAAGGAGTGATGATAATCTCCAATAATGGCAGTTGGACTGGGACATGAACCCTGCAACTGACAACTGACCCAAAGGAGACTCTGGTAGTCATTGGGGGGCCCAGGGAAAAGGCCTGAGGAGAACCTGCTTGGAGGCACAGGCTCCCTGGACCTGGGTTAGAGATAAAGCATTGGAGAGATACTGCCTGTTCTGCCTCTTATTCCTCGTTCTCCTCTTCTCTGTCTCTGTCTATCTCTCGAATCTGGTCTCCCTTCACCCCACCCTCTTGCTACATTCCCTGAGTGGTCCCTCAACACACCCTCTAGCCAGACACCCTGGCCCTTGCAACCTTGCATATTTGTGACTTTTGCAATGTACAGTCTGCTAAACAACTATGATTCTCTTTGAGAAAGTTTTTTTTTTATAATTTTCTTTTTATAAAATAGAACAATACTTTCTGATTATTATATTTCAGGGGAGACTGGAATTCCTATTGTTGTTAGTCCTTAAAATAAGTTATTATTTATACTTATAATTTTCAAAAAATTCATTATCCAAAAATTGTTCTACATATATTTACAAAGACTAATTAGCAAAAACAAGGATGACAAATGACAAAGGACAATTCTTTGTATAGTTATATAACAAATAAAACCCATTCCCCAGTAATACTAAATGTATGTGATAAAAGTGTAAAGAAAATAGAGATAATTCAGATTCAAGGTATTTAGACATGTGATGCTATTTCCGATTTTTTGTTTTGTTTTGTTTTTGGACCGCACCCGTTGACACTCAGCTTACTCCTGGCTATGCGCTCAGAAATTGCTCTGGGAATACCCCTGATTCAATATTACTATATACTTAAAATATTACTGTGAAAGATTTGCAATCCACTTTGGTCAAAATAAACATTATCCAAAAAAAAATAAAGAAAAAGAAAAGAAAAAATAAATTGCTCCAGACTTGGGGGACAATATGGGACGCTGGGGGATTGAATCGCAGCCCATCCTATGCTAGCAAGAAGATGCCTTACATCTTGCACTACCACTCTGGCCCGATACTTCATATTCTTAAAGCATATTAGAAATAACTTGAGTAGAAAAATTACTTGAGTAGTAACTTGAGTAGAAATGTATAGCTTTGTGAAAATAAACATGAAGTATGTGTGTTCATCTACATGCTTTTATTAAGGGAGAAGGAATTTCTCAAAATAAAGAAAACTTTTAATGTTTTAAAACACCTTGTTCAATGACTGCTATAAGGAAGATATAGCTAAAAAGAAAAGGAATATGCTGACAGTGCACCTTTTCATGCACTTTTAAAAGTAGTACTTTTTTTAAAGAACATATATAGGACATATTGTTGTGGTTTTGACCCACATTTGGCGGTGTTCATGGATTTCTCCTGGCGCTATGCTCAAGGAGCAATCTTGGCATCACTAGGGGGATAATTTGTGGCTCTGGGATCACCAGCTGGGTTGGCTGGTAGAATGCAAGCACCCTTGTGTCTGTAATCTCCCTGGCCCCTGAAGAGTATTTAAAATCAAGAGCTGAATATTTAATTCTCTCTAAGAGACTAAATCAATTTGGTTAGCTAACTGATTAGCATTTAGGATATAAGCAAAATTTTATGCTATTTTTTCATTTCAGTATTTATCAATTTTGAGAAATGTATACATTAAATGTTCATTAATGAATTATGTTCTGATCATATATATCAAATTATCATAAGAAAATTTAATGAGAAAAACTTGTTTACATGTAAAATACATTTCCGCATAGGTAGTGAGATCACAAGAGACATGTGATTAACATGTAAATTGATGTTATATTGAGATTAAGCAAATGAACTAAGAAAGACTTAGTAAAAGGGAATAGTAAATGGGTTGAATGAAATATAAAATGCACCACTTAGGCAGTGCCATTTTAATTGGATCTAAATTGTGACTATACCTGACTAGCTAAGTAAAAACCCAATGATAAAATCTGCACATGGCTCATTTGCTTATGACCGTTTCATTTATTTATTCCATTCATTTATTTCTTCTTTGTTCCCCTCTTCCTGTGAGATCCCCTCAAGAGAATTGATCTTTAAAATTTATGTTCTTTCCAAGTGGCTTTCTAAAACTTATGCTTTTTGCAATCAGTTTCATCTCACACGTAAACACTAGCTATCATCTGATAATCTAACTGTATTTCTGAGTCTGTGTCTCTCTTTGATTTTCTGACTGATGTTTCTGATTCTCAGAAACTGTGATATCTAGGGCCAAAGAGAGACAGTACAGCAGTAAAGGCACTTGCCTTGCATGCAACTTTCCTGGCACAGAATATGGTCCTCTGAGCATTATTAGCAAGAGTGATCCCTAGAGTAGAACCAGAAATATGACTTGAGCCTTGTAGCTGTGTGTGATCCCAAAACAAAAAAGTAAGACTAGACAAAACAAAACAAAATAGTGATGTCTGTTATACTTACCAAGTTTAAGAAATCAAGAAGGTCCTGAATAAAAGCCATAGTATAGCATGTAGCAGACCTAGTTCAATTGCCTGCACTTTCTATGGTTCTCTGAACACTGTCAGGAATGATCCCTGAGCATAGAGCCAGTAGTAATCCCTGAGCACTACTAGTTGTAGCCAAACAAATAACTAAACAAAAAACCGGAAACACACACCCAAAATCTAGAAATTAAATACTGGTAATTCTTTTAGGCTGATTCTACTTAAGTTAAATACAATATCATGCCTCCATTCTCTAACGCAAAACAATTTGAATTTATAATTTTCTTTTCTGTATAAAGTGTCTTCAATTTATACACAATATTTCAATTGATGATAGTTAAAAAGAATATCTAGAACATAATAATTTTCTTATATAAACGAAATTTTCTGTATAAATTTTCCAGTTTTATTTTTATTTATTTATTTTTTTGTTTTGTTTTTTTGTTTTTGGGTCACACCCAGATGTTCAGGGGTTACTGCTGACTCCATGCTCAGAAATTGCTCCTGGCAGGCACAGGGGACCATATGGGGCACCGGGATTCGAACTGATGACCTTTTGCATGAAAGGCAAACGCCTTACCTCCATGCTATCCCCCGGGCCCCGTAATTTTCCAGTTTTAAACATGTACATGCAGCCTTTTAACATATGATTGATTTTCTAAATTGGCATTTTCCCTATTATCCAGTTCCACTTTACCTTCAAAATTGTCTATACAACTTTTATTCATTTTTTTATAATCAGGTTTGTATTTTCTATAAGTGTATTTGGGGCAGGTCTGCCAATTGGTTTTCAGTAGGCAGAATATCCTCACCCATGATTGTCCACTAGCAGAGCTCAATAAAATGGATCATATCAAATTAAAAAGCAAAATAAATTAGCAGGCAAAGAAGACATCCTTTTAAATGGTAGAAAATACTTATGCACCACAATAAAAGTTCTAATATCCTACATACATAAAGAACAAATAAAGAAAAAAACTTGAAGTATGTGTACATGTACACATAAGCGTAAACAAAAATGTTATGGAAAAAACATAAGATTGCACAGTGATTTGCAATATTGTTACTGAAAGAGTATCATGCATATTACTTTATCACCTTTCAGCTCTCATTTCTTGTCAAGAATAATCAATTTCAATAGTCATTGTCTACTATATAACTGCACTTCCCACTATTTGTGGCTATTTTCCTGCCATGGACTGGTCTCATTGTATGACTAAAAATTATGAAAAACTTCATAACTGTTTTGCATGGTAATTCAATTATTTTTTTTAATTTTTGAGGGGGCTAGATAATAGTATAGCCAGTAAATGCTGCCCCTTGTATGTGTCCAGCCTGGGCTGGATCCCTAGCATTACATTTGATCAACTGAGTGCAGAACCTGGATTAACTCCTAATCATTGCTGGTGTGGCCCAAAATAACAAACAAAAATTGATAAGGTTATATGTAACTTGCATTTCCTTGGGTCATCATTCTGCATTGTAAACAATATCAAGGCATTAGTTTTACATATATAAGAAAACAAGAAAGCAAGCAAGCAAGAAAGAGAAAGAAAGAGAAAAAAGAAAGAAAGAAAGAGGAAGAGAGGAAGAAAGCGAGAAAAGGAAAAGAAGGAAAGCAGGCACAAGGAGAAAATGATCATTAATGAATATTTCTAAGGCAATGAAATCAAGACAATATGGTATCAACTCACCACTGTGAGAATAGCCTATATCAGAAAGTACAGACACAAGATGTTTTAAGGGACACAGAGAACAGGTGACACTCATTCACTTTTGGCACCAATATAAATTAGTTTGGCCTTGCTGGGAACTATATGCAGTCGTGTATAGAATTGAAGAAATAACTACCATGTAATCCAACAACCTCATTAGAAATTTCATAGCCAAAGATTTCTAGTTCAAACAAAATTTCTAGTTCAAAAAGAATTATATACACCTATATTTATTGCAGCACTAGTTCAAGAGCCAAAGTATGGAAATAACATACAGCACAGGGAGAGATGCGTATCTATACAATGAAATACTATTTTGTTGGGAGATGATATCTTGATTTTTGTTGCAACATGAATGAAATTGAAGGGTGCCATGCTGAGTAAAAAAATCATAAGAAAGATAAAAACTGGGTAATCTCACTAATAATGTGGTATATAAATGAAAATGATGGAAATAAATAATGACTTTGAAAATAAATGCAGATTCTATCTACAGAACTAAGGTTACTAATGAAGAAGGACCTGGACTAAAGATTTCGACTGAAGCAGGGCAAAGTAGAGAGTCATTGGCACTTCATTGGTATGAAAATACTATGATAATGTTTTAGCTCTAAAACAAACATTCACATGCTTGTAAACCAATGTCACCTCAAGTTTAAAAAGTGGTCATTAAATCATTGATGAATTGTAACAATAAGGAAATGGCCAGGTTAAATGCATGAAGAAAATTCATTGTTTCCTTGGTATCACTATTTTCTCCTAAAACCCTTTTGCATGTCACCTATGTTTTCAAATTCTTTAATTTAGAGTATTCTTGTTTTATTTTTTCCCGTAATTTTCATTTACCCACTCTTGCATTTTATCTTATTCTCTAAAAACTGTGGAGATAGAAATGGATCTTTTTTCCAAAGTGAAGCTGTTTGAATCACCAAAGTTCTTGAATAATTAAAGCATTATAGCATAGAATTTAACATGAGCTGGACTACTCAAAGAGATTGGCTTTCCCACAGGGTTTGTAGAGGCAGTAATAGCTTTTTGCTTTTTCATACAAAGAGAAACAATAGAAGAAAAGGGAACTCAGAGTAGGGACAGCTATGTTTATGAACCCAGATGCTCGGTCAGTACATATTTTTGCATAATACAAGGCCTGCTAACCATAGAAACATAAATGTAAATCGTGTTAGTCAGCCAACTTTAATAGTGAAACACAGCTGTAATGTAGAATCTAAGGACAACCTTGGCAAGTCTTCATGTAGCTTCAGCTAAATATGCATATTTATTCTACAAGAGAGCATACTAAAAACCAAAAGCATGATGCAAAGGTATAAACACAAAAGGAAAATGAGCAAAAAGTGTAGGATCTCAATTTAAGGATACCTTCCTGATCTGTTCATCAGCATATTACTACTTAATACTGATTCTTTAGCCAAAAGTATGTATAATGATATTTAGTTTTTAAGGGGACTGTTTTCCTTTGAACACATCTCACTTGTTTGTAGCTCTGCTTGCTTTTTCCAAACTGGAGAAGACCATGGACTCTCTTGAACATGTACTTCCCTCACATTTTTTCTAAGTACGTTTAAATAAAAACTATATCACTTCACAAAGAAAAGAATAAATAAAGGGACTATATTAATGAGAAACATCAAAAAGGTTCAATCCAAGATCACCTTATGTACCATATTTTATATTTATGTATATAATAGGTATTTTGCATATACCCTATATTTTATATATGTTTATAATATTTTAAGTATTCTCTCATTAAATTCTCTATTTATTCCTCTATTATTTCCTGATACAACCTCCAAGTGCTAATAAAATTCAGTGCTGAATTTTCTAACAACTGAAATCTTTCTTCAAACCCAAGTTTATATCTAGAAGAAAAACTGTCTTTGGCTCTATCACTCATTTGATAAATGACATCCTATCACAGAAAAAATCAGTGTTCAATGATAGGTCAAAATGAATACATAGTGTTTATAATGCTTCCAATAACAATTTCATACAGCTCATAATTCCAAATTATCTGTGCCAAGACATTTTAAATATTTTTACATCAATGCAGTTATTTAATCAAGATTAACATTTCATCTTTTTATTTTGTTAACCATTTATTTCATTTCTAAAATAATTCATTCATTCTTTTTTGTTTTGCTTTGTTTTTGTTTTTGGGTCACACCCAGCCATGCTCAGGGGTTACTCTTGGTTCTACGCTCAGAAATCGCTCCTGGCAGGCTCAGGGGACCATATGGGATGCTGGGATTTGAACCACCGACCTTTTGCATGATGGCAAATGCCTTACCTACAAGCTATCTCTCTGCACCCCAATTTATTCGTTCTTAATCATCTACTTCATGTATGTTCAAATATACTGTCATTCATTATACCTGATATTACACTGAAAATTTAATGGCTACAAAAGTGTGATTTTCCCAGTCTATTTAGACAAAACTATTTATCTTCTTACATATACCATCCAGGATCAGGTAATTTAAGGAAGTCTATCTAAATCCCAAGTAAGAATTCTAGTTAGAATAAGTCAATCACATTCCTTTGCTGGGAGTGGAACGGTAACTGAAGCAAAAAATATGATAGAATCATAATGAATGAGAGGAAACTTTGGGGCCTAAGTACAGAAGGGTGCTTGTCCTATACATGACTGACCTGAGTTCTCTATCTGGCAGCAAATAGCATCCCCAGAGCCCACTAGGAATAATACCTGAAGAGAGTCAAGAGTCATTCCTGTGCACCAAAAGGTGTGGTACAGGTTCCTACCTGCATCAAAAACAATAACAGAACAACACAAATGAGGGGTGGGGAGCATTTTGCAACAATTAAGAAATTTCATCTTAGAGAAGGCCAGTGTTTTGATAATGGGAAGTTTCTTGTTCCTAGTTATGATCAACTATTAACTTAAAGATTTCTGAAATAATGCTGTATGGGTAATATTTTTTCTTTTAAATTTAGAATATTTAATTTCCTGTATTGATTATATCAATGTGAGATTATGCCAAAAATATTTTCAGAATCCATCCAAGACACAATGAATTAATAACATATCATTTTCATTACAAATTATCAATAATTTTAAATTGCTGTTTTTTAATTTGTTTTTGGTTTTTGAGTCACACCTGGCAACGCTCAGGCTCAGGGGCCACTCCTGGCTCCACACTCAGAAATCGCTCCTGGCAGGCTCGGGGTACCATATGGGATGCTGGGATTTGAACCACAGACCTTCTGCATGCAAGGCAAATACCTTACCTCCAGGCTATCTCTTTGGCCCCAAATTGACCTTTATAGAGTTACTATTTGTTTTTGTTTTGGGGCCACACCCGGTGACACTCAGAGGTTACTCCTGATTATGTGCTCAGATATGGTTCCTGGCTCTGGGGACCATATGGGATGCCAGGGATCAAACCCAGGTCTGTCCTGGGTCAGTCGCATGCAAGGAAGGCAAAAGCTACACTGCTGTGCTATTGCTTCGGCCCCTTAAATTGACACATCCTATTATTCATCAATCTCATAACTTTTTGTTATGAGAGAATAATTTTCTTTATAGCTTAGAAATTAGATTCAGTATTTATAATAAAATAACAACCCAAACAATCCTAACCAATGCAGTATGCTTGACTTCCCTGGCCTCTATGAGGAAGTTGTATGCAGAATTGTCAATCATGCTGTTATACTAGAAAAAATCAAGGAGTGAGATGTTTGTTGACTGAAGTGTTGAACATTGAAACCTGCCATCCATTGCTAATGTGAACATCTAGGTATGGAAATGGGTAGAGGTAGGTCATTTTGAAATAAATCTGTGCAGAGATCTCAACGTATTGAACACTAATTGCTGTGACTGTCCCAAGCTAGGTATGTTCTTTTCCCTAACTTGTCCCTTTCTGAATGGGAATCAGTCTAATCTCATAATATTTATAATTTTTGCTTTTATATTGGCTCACATTTTTATTTTACATCTTCTCTTTAAGATTCTTATCATTTTCTCAGTTTTATTCTTATGAAAATCAGTTGTAAAAGATCTCATTTCCATGACTACTTTTTCAATCCAATCTTTTTTCATAAAAAAAAAACAATTTTTTTCTTTTAGGAAATAATCTTTTTCTTTTTTTTTTTTTGGTTTTTTTTTTTTTTTTTTTTTTTTTTTTTTTTTTTTTTTTTTTGGTTTTTGGGCCACACCCAGTGACACTCAGGGGTTACTCCTGGCTATGCGCTCAGAAGTCGCCCCTGGCCTGGGGGACCATATGGGGCACGGGGGATCGAACCGCGGTCCTTCCAAGGCTAGCACAGTAAGGCAGGCGCCTTACCTCCAGCGCCACCGCCCGGCCCCAAATAATCTTTTTCTGACTTCTACATCCTCATTACCCACCTTTCTAAAATACTTTGATTCCTTTTTTGAAAAATTTCACTGTTAATTGAAAAAAAGAAATTTTTTCTACATTGACCCAACTCATTTTCAGCCCAATTTCATCTTACATTCAGGCTGTACTTGCTTTGATCTGGTTTGCTTCTCACACTTATTCTATGCAAGTCAGACCACCATTAACCTTTTGTTGAAACTTAAAATGCATAATTTTGTCATGTTATAAAAAGATTTTGGCAGTTGCTGATCCAGTGAACATTCTATCTGTCTGAAAGGTTTCTACAAATTCTTTTCTACCTGTTTATGCTTCTTGCCCCTTTAAGGTATATTTATCAATGTTTCTGTGTAACTTACTCCACAAAGTTTTTAAAAGTCTTTTTTTTTTTTTTTTGAGGGAAGTTGCCTTATGGGACAGTGTTGGAATGATGTATCCATAAAATGTATGAAATCAATACTGTAAATCCCAGGACCTAAATACAAATGGTTTAAATCAAATCAGTTGAAGTTTCTCAGCACTTTATGTTTCTAATTTTCAGTGACAAGTCGCCCATTCTCATAAATTCTTTGATTCAAATCATTTTTTACCCTAACACACACTGCACCTTTTCTCAGAATCTGTAACATACTAAGTCAAGAATACACATAAACAAGAAATCTTCACAAACTCAATATACTGAGTTTTCTCACAATATGATGTCATGATTCTCTGTCTAGACAATTCCCTAGGTGATGTTAAGTTTTTATTATATGATAGATAATATCAACTTATGCTAATAATGTACAATGTAATTTTAAAAAATTTCCAGCCTAGAGCTAAGTGCATTCTCATTAAACTCAAATGCATCCCTTTCTATTCTTGAATTTCTGACCCATTCAAGTTTCAATCTAATTATCTCATTGAAATCTTCTAAAACCAAGCATATTTGCTTTCTGTAAATCTTCCCTATCTCAGCATTCTACTATTGCTCTAATTACTGAGTCAAGGATACTCTAAGTCACTTTTTTAAAATAGTACTTAAGCCACTATGCTCAACAATTTTACAATACTGTAAAAGGTAGGGTTTCATGTATTTTAACACCATACCAATGTCTAATTTGACTTCTCTCCTACGAATCTATTAATAAATTCAAATGATAGGTTTGATAACTGAATTATGCCAGGTATTATCCATCTGATTTAGTCTCAACTATCAACACCTTCTTCCCTTTCAACCTCCTATTTATTTCAAAATGCTTCTAACTAGTTTTAGCAAATTTCTCTTACAAATGGGCTACCATTTGTTCTAAGTGACACCAGAGGGAGCAAAAATTATGTTAGATCACTCCCTATCCTAAACCTTTTGATGATTTCCCCTTTCCATTTGTTATTATAAAATGAAAACTTAGCAGGCCTTTATGATCTTGCCAGGCTCTGCATAATCAGTCCAGATTAGCTTTCTAATTTTGTCCCAGTCTCTACTAGCTTCCAAGCTCCGGGCACCACAAATTCTGTTTCTATAATAGTTCAACTTAGTTCCCATTTAGAGAGCTTTGAGATTTTAATTTCCTCAAATGCTTTCCTACTGTTTGCTCACGCATGTGTCTGTTTTATTTCCTCCAGGTCTCATTTTAAAATCAACTCTCTTTGCAAAACATTTCTTGAACTCAACTAAAGAGCTTAACTGTACTTACCAAAACTACTCTAATAAAGTCATTATGAAGGTACTTCATGTATTTTCCCAGATAGGAATAACTTAACTATGTTTGTTAACAGATTTAATCTGAGTTCCTTACTGAGTTAGAAGCTCTGTATTTTTGATGTCTTAGCACTCTTCAACCTTTTTGTGCAGAGTAACTATAATATAGTAACCAGAATATTGACTTTTTGTGGAATTAGTGACTTTATATTAAGACTTAATATGCACAATACCAAGAAAATGAGGTGCTAAACTGTTTTACAAAAGCTTTTTATTTCTCTCAGAATAATTTGAGACTCTAATTTGTCTTAAATTTTCATGCCATCTTTTCAGGATGAAAATACTCTGAATTATATTTATCTAAGCCATGTCTCATTCCACACAAAAACTTTAAGTCGTTTAAGTGCCCTTTCAAAATAAATATAAAAATTTCAAAACAAGTAGAAGAGTGTGCTTCAAAGTGGAAGTAATACATATAACAGTGATAATTATCACCTAGAATTGACTTCATGTGTGCACTTGGCAAATAACTAGTCATATTATCCTCTGTAATTGTCACACTAGTTTATGGCATAGGTATTAATCCAATTTTTCAATCGGAAGAGTGAAATTCAAAAAAATTGAGTAATACTCAAGGGCATAAAGCCAAGTGGCATGAGGACACCACTGGAGTCAGGACCAAATCATGTTGAGTGCTAAATTATGTGATATTTGCTACATGTTGATCCTTAAAGAGGAAGAAAAAATTACAATAAAAACAGGTTTGGCAGAGCCAGTGTATCCACTCAATAATCCTTCCTTGCATTCATTTTACTTTGAAGTTTTTGGTAAAATACACTTGCAGCTAAAGACTATAGTCCCCAGACAAATTTGCAGCACCAACAGATCTGGCACAGAAGAGAGTAGGGTGAGATTCATCTTCTGGCCTGTATAAAGAATCGCCACCTGCCCCCTCCTACGGGATAGTCGTAGTGATTTTTATTGTCTGACTTTAGTGTACTGTTATCAATCTCCGACTCCACACTTACAAGACCACTCCCCAAGCTCTTCTGAGGTTTTAGAAACTGATGCTGCCTAAACTGGTTAAAATGTATTGGTCTTGCACACAAGTGCCACAGTTAATTTAGTAATTCTTACTTAACATAATTGAAACTAAAGGGTGAAATTGGCATAATGGAGAAAGCACAAAGATGGAGGTGTTTGAAACTGATCATGATTTCTCTACAATGGAGACTATTTGGTCAACACTCAGTAAAGTTTTAAACATTGGCAAGCTTTACTGAAAAGGGGATCTGATTAAGATTAGTGGCTGGTGATGACTGTCACTTTGAGAAAAATTCTGTAAGAGCTAGACCAACACAAGTTGAAGATACATATATAGCTTAGAGCAAATGGAAGAAATCTCTCTCTGGTCTCTATTCCATCAGCAGAACAACGTCTGTCTTTGAATGGCACAAATGGCACAATTTCAGTTGAGTGCACGAATGTCAGAGCACAGAGCTGACAGGACAATCATGGAATAACCCACCTAACCCTTTTTGCATTTCTGTGCTCAATTTCCCCATCTCAATTAATTTTATCTTTGTGTGTGCATACACTTTTAAATAACTACCCCTTTTCAGGAGGAAACAGATTAGCAACAAGAGCTCTCTCCAATTCATACTCAGTAGGTCAATCTGACTTTTTTAAGTGTCCAATTTGAGACTGCTTTCATCTTTAACCTCACTGTCCTTAGTAAGTTAGGACATTATGTCCCAAGTGAGGACAAGAACATGTCAGTGTGTGGACTAAGTACAGTTTGAGTCTTTAGCACATCAGTTTTCAGATAGTCTGCCTAGGCACTCTGTGTGAAGAAACTAGAAAATATTAGGTAATAAATCTTTATTTGCAAAATAAATAAATATTATATTTTTATCTATTTATTTGCAGCAGTGCTCTTTAGTGCTCAGAGGATTATGCAGTGTCAGAGATCAAACCAGGGCCTCTCAAACAAAAAAAATATTTGGGCTGTCACTGTGGTATCTATCTAGCTGTCAAAAATGTGTTTTAATTAAAAAGGTGGGGAGGAATGGTTGATGGGCAAGAAATGTATTTCCTGTACAAAAAAGCACTGAGAAAAGTCACCTTCAGTACTTTTCTCAGCATGTTCTCTGAAGTTCCTTTGCTCCTGGGTAACAGTTTTGGCTTTCAGGTCCCCAGAAACAATCTTTTGGGTTTTTTTGACCACAGCTGACAGTGCTGAGAGCATACTCCTAGCTCTGCACTCAGGGAATTCTACTAATGAGGCTCAATGTACTGTATGGGGTGCTGAGGGTCAAAATCTTGGTGATACATTCAAAGCAAGCATCACATCCACTATACCATCTCTCCGGCCTGAAATACTACTGCATTACACCACATGTAATAAAGCAAGATGTAGTAAAAACTGTGAACAGATATCCAGATTGTATCTTTGCTAAAAATAATTCCCTATTTAAGTACTTTGTTAGGCAGCAACCATTTCTATCAAACTTTACCATAAGTTGCTATAATAAATACAATTTTTAAATTAAATTCAGATTTTGAAATCAAAAGGATAAACCAAAATATTGGGACTAGAAGTGGAGCTTAGCTTGCTGAATTCCAAGAAAGAAATCATTAGCAGCACAACTTAATGCAGATTTTCTTTTCTCAAAGGCTCCATCGATTTTTCCTTATACCTAAGGATTTGTTAAATCCATAGCTCTGAAATTTGTGTAGCACAAGTCTGCAAGCAAGAGCAATTTAATAAATCAAAGGTCACAGGAATGTTGCTTGATAATAAAATAAATCTGCAGACCTCCTGGACCTTCCTAATGATACTAATTTACCTACAAGTTAACTGATTTATC
>PVKC010021373.1:0-18188 GCA_004027635.1 Crocidura indochinensis | reverse complement strand
CCATGTCCTATCTGTTACCCTGTACTCTGATTCTTTGTGTTTATATTACTTTTAGTAAACTGTCTGTCTAGGAAACTGTGCTCTTAGCTTTCTGAATACAGCATGTTTATTCTCAAGTGTATATTATTCCCAAATAAAACTATTTTCTGTGTTGTGTTTCTCTGACCCACAGTTGAATTCTTTCCTGTGCTGGTCAAAAACCTCAGGGCCCAGTGACTTTAGCCCTGACCAGGTTGTTCCTATAATACCCCAGGAAAAATTCAGAGCTTTTTAGATCACAGGCATCCTGCCCGGGAGCTGACTTGGGAACTCTGGGATGTGGGGTGCTCTCTTTGCTCCTTTCACTCCTCTGCAGGCCTGCCCTCTGCCACTGCCACTGAGCATCACACATTCTCTCCCCTAATGTCCCTGAGGATCTGTGAAGAGGCATCTGCTCCTGTTGCTCCCCTGTGTTGCTTCCTTTTTTCCCATGACACCTGGAACACAAAACTCTTGGCTTCCCCCCACTTTGGGGCATCTTTGAGGTTCCCTATTTCTGCAGATCAGCTTCAATGAAATTTCAGTGTAGGCCCAAGTGCTTACTACATTTTAGGCACTGAATCCATCCTTACTAAAAGTCGCTCAAGGAATGTGGTAGAAATTAGGAAAAACAGCGTTAAAAAAAATTAAAAAGCCCCAATCATGTCTCCTGCAAATCTCATGTCAAGATCAAATTTCATCTTCCCAAGGCAAAATTACATTTCCATGAGCTTGAACTATGGACTTTTGTGTTGTGAAAGCTCCCTGATGGGAGGTGTTAGTGCTGCCTTTGAGGAAATGGTCACAGCTTCCCACTGCAGTCATCACATGCTCATTATAGGTTCATTATTGACTGTGCCATTTCCATAACACTCATGTGCTGCTAACACAGCTACTAACACAGGAACAGCAGAAAACACAAGTGCACAAGGAACTTAGATTCCCAACAGGCTGCAGGGTTGGGATGTGGTTCAGGTGACAGAGCATGTGCCTGGCATGTTTGAGATTCTAGATTTGATCTTCAACCTCAAAAGGAACCTGTCAGCCCAGCATGCCAGGTATGGCCCTTATAAAAACACACTAAAATATTCCAAAATAAACCATCTGTGTTTTAGATGGTTTATTTAGATTTATTTTAATAAATAGGCTTATTCATTTAAATATTTAAGGTTTATTTAGACTGATTTATTTAAATACATAAATGTATTTTATAGAATATAATATAATATTTACATAAATATATTTATATAAAATCCATTTAAATAAGAAAATTTAGTTCTTTTTTTTGTTTTGTTTTTGTTTTTGGGCCACACCCGATGACGCTCAGGGGTTACTCTTGGCTATTCACTCAGAAGTCGCCCCTGGCAGGCACGGGGGACCATATGGGGAACCGGGGGATCGAACTGTGGTCCGTCCTAGGTTAGTGCAGGCACCTTATCTCCAGCGCCACCCCCTGGCCCCGAAAATTTAGTTATTTAAATATTCTAAAACAAAACATCTGTATGTTAGATGGTTTACCATTTGCATTAAGCATCTAGTCCCAGGCCTAATATCTCTGGCCTGGGACTAAAGAGTTCCTTTGTTTTCCCCAAACTCTCACCTAATTTTAGTCATTATTGTCCAATTATGGGTGTGGACAAAAATCACAACAATAAAAACATGAACAGGTCTCCACTACGAATAGGATCACATTGCAGGTGAGATTTCTCAGAGCACCCTTGACATTCATCAGCGACTCAACATCATGGCACTAATTAGTCCCCCTTGAGCATAGTTCTTTTATCATGTATTAATACAGAAACATGATGTCTCTAAGTACAGGTTGTTTTCTATTGCTTTGATACCATTTTCAGTACCATTTATTTTCTTTGGGAATGTATGTAGTAAGCATATTTTAAAATGCTTTTATAAAGGGGGAAGCAGAGAGATAGTACGGTGAGTAGGACACAGCTTTGCACATGGCTGACTCCGTTTGTTTCCTGGAACTTTATACTGTTCCCAAAGCACTGCTAAGAGCACAGAGCCAGCAGTCTTTCTAGAGCATACCCAGGTATAGCCCAAAAGACAACACATTTTTTTCTTGTTTGTTATTTTTAGGCCACAATCAGTGATGCTAACAGCTGATACCTGTCTCTGTGCTCTGGGATGACTCCTGGTGGGGATTAGGAACCAGATGGGATGAGAGGATCAAACCAGGTCAAGCATGCAAAAGGAAAGTGCCTTACACACTGTACTACTACTCCAGCCCCAAATAAAGATTTTATTAATTAAAAAAAAAAAAAGACAAACACAGCTGCCAAGTTGAACCAGGCTCAGCCCCATTGACTCACTTCACTCTTTTGTTGAAAGATATGTAAATCAAACCTTGAAAGATCATTGGTACACTGGCCATCCAGCAGAAAGCTGGCTATCTCAGGAGAAGAGGGTGGGCCAAGCCACCACCTTGCTGAAGCCATACCTTCTGCATCCATCACCCAGAATTACCATTTTGCCTATGACCCCACCTCACCTCCCCTCTACAATTCCTTTCAGAGACACCAATTTGACCAACCTTCAGGTATGAAGGCATGTGGGCTAATATTACCAGGGTTTTTTGGAGCAAGTATGGGCACCCTCCCCCAGTATCTTCCTTCTTCTAATAAGTCTTGCAGTTGAAAACATGCCCCTAAAAGCTGCAGTATCAGCAATAGTGCTTTGAATTTCTGGAAAACTTCATTTGTTTGATGCTGTCATCCCTAGAAAAACACACCAATTTAACATGGACAGAGAACATGAGTTTACTAAAACTTCTGCCACTGTGTTAATGACTTCATTAGAAAAACAATACTTTTCACAAAGTGCTTGCTATGTACTTTTTCTTTTTTTTCTTTCTTTTTAATCTCTTCTCTTCCTTTTTTTTTTTTGTTGTTGTTGTTGTTGTTTTTTGGGTCACACCAGCAGCGCTCAGGGATTACTCCTGGCTCTAGGCTCAGAAATTGCTCCTGGCAGGCTCAGGGAATCATATGGTATGCTGGGATTTGAACCACCAACCTTCTGCATGCAAGCAAACACCCCACCTCCATGCTATCTCTCTGACCCCATTCTCTTCCTTTTTATTTTTACTTTTTCTTGGGGTTGGGTCACATCCAGCAGCACTCAGGGGTTATTCCTGGCTCTGCGCTCAGAAATCGCTCCTGGCAGGCTCGGAGGACCATATGGGATGCCAGGATCCAACTTCCATCCTTCTGCATGCAAGGCAAATGCCCTACCTCCATGCAATCTCTCCAGCCCCTCCATTCTTTTTTTTCTTTTTTTCGTTTTTTGGGCCACACCTGGCAGTGCTCAGGGGTTACTCCTGGCTGTCTTCTCAGAAATAGCTCCTGGCAGGCACAGGGGACCATATGGGACACCAGACCACATGGGACACTGGGATTCGAACCAACCACCTTTGGTCCTGGATTGGCTGCTTGCAAGGCAAGCGCCACTGTGCTATCTCTCTGGGCCCCCTCCATTCTTTTTTTAATTAAAAAACTTTTCTCTTAAAAAAAAAAAAACAAACTTTTCTCTTACTCATCTAGTAACAAATGTATTATGGTCAACTATGTCAACTATGTGATGTATTTTCTTTAATTAAAGTAAAAAAAAAACTTATTCCGGGGCCAGAGAGATAGCCCAGCAGCGTTTGCCTTGCAAGCAGCTGAACCAGAACCTAAGGTGGCTGGTTTGAATTCCAGCATCCCATATGGTCCCCTATGCCTGCCAGGAGCTATTTCTGAGCAGATAGCCAGGAGGAACCCTTGAGCACCGCTGGGTGTGGCCAAAAAAAAATTATTCCAAGAAGGGAATCTAAGATTTTACAACCTGCTAATGAGTCCCAATGGGTCAGGCTTCAAAATCTCTGAGTTTTGGATTCTAGGGTCTCCTCAGGGGCTCAAACCTTCTGTTCTTCCCCCCAAAATAAGCACCAGAACACTATTAGATTCAACTTCAGGCTCAGGAAAACAGGAGGAAGGAAGAGGATGCTTGTGGGAGAAAAGAGAAGTTTAGCCATAGGAGAAGGCTTGGGCTGGTGGCCTAATGGCCCTGTGCCCCCTCCCTGGTAATACTTTCTAGTCTAACTAATGGGAGTGAAGGACATCTCTTAAGAAAGACACACAGTTTAGATCCTGAGTTCCACTTGTGGGAGACCCATTCTCTTCTAGCAATATAAGTTTGGATTTTGAGGGATTTAACACACACACACACACACACACACATAAACACATACACACACAGTGCTTATGGGCATCAGTGCCTGTTCTGACACTACCCCCCATGCTTGGGATGAGCCCTGTTGCTAAGAAACAAATCCCACTTGTATCTTGGAACACACAGGCTCCACAAAAGCACATTCCTCCTCACTCAACTATTGTGTCTTTTTTTGGGCAACTCAGGTTTAACTAACAGCTGCTTCAGAATTTTTAGTCTTAATAGAAATCTGATCAAGTATCCAAACAGAGGAGCCTTTTATGAAAATGAGGCGATGGCCTTGAACACATGGAAACCCTATCCTTTCCAGGAGCTGCCCACTGAATTCAGGCATGGAGGGGTGATGAAAGAGGCTTCCTATAAAGTAGGAGTGCAGATTGAGGGTACAGAGGGGACTTCTCATGCAAAGACACCTCAAGGGACTAGGAGCAGGTGTCCCTGTGCTGGGGATTGTTTTAGGATTTCTAGGAACCACATATCTGGCCATTTTACTGCTGACTAGTTCCAAGTGACAGGGGTCCAAATCTAACCAACTTCAGAGTCTCTCCTTGAAAGATTCCAGTCTTGTCTGTTGCTTCTGTCAGAAACTGCAGATCAAGTTGGCACCTCATTCAATACTGCCCCGGTACTGATGCTAGTAGCTGTCATTCCTGCTTTCTTTCTCCTCTTCCCACTGGTTAGAGGCTGCTGAGCACCAAGGTATTTCCCCAAGAATGTTGTCAATGGGGTTCATTTATTAAGAAAATATAAGTTCCCTGGACCCCTCTATTTACCCAATCTTACTAACACTCTAAATTCTACTCTCCAGGGTGGGAGCTGGGGTTACCATCTAAGATGTTTCCTAGGGAATTCAGAGCTGTTGTACAGAGGATAGGTCACTTGTCTTGCATAAAACTGACCCAGGTTTGATTCTTGGCATCCCATATGGTCCCCCAACATGTCAGGAGTAATTTCTGAGTGCAGAACCAGGAGTAACTCCTGGTCATCGCTAGGTGTGGCTAAAAAAGACAAAAACAGGGGCCAGAGCAGTGGTGCCAAGCAGTAAGGCATCTGCCTTGCCCTCGCTAGCCTAGGGCAAACCACAGTTCGATCCCCCAATTCCCATATGGTCCCCCAAGTCAGGAGCGATTTCTGAGCGCATAGCCAGGAGTAACCCCTGAGTGTCACTGGGTGTGGCCAAAAAAAGAGTAGATTAAATAAAGGACAAAAACATAAAAACAGAAGCCTCCTAGCAGCTGAAACCCTGATTGAAGCTCCAATCAGTCAGATCTTCACTGGGTATCCTGCTCCCAAATAAGTGAGTTCCTGCTATGAGCCAGGCACTGTGCTGCTTGGGGGAGCTGAGCCCCCTCCATCCACCCACAGTCTAGCAGTTTGCTCAGAGTTGGAATGAAGGACTGGCTTCTTCCCAATACAAACCCAAAGGATACTGATGTTGAATATTTATTATGGTTTTGTTTTGTACTGCTCTGGGCCACCCCTGGCAATTCTCAGACTCAACAAAGCCATACCTAGAGGTGCTGAATGGCTGTGTGGTGTCAGTGAGGAATGCAGAGCCTCCTTCCTCGAAGCCATGTGTCCTATCCCATGAGCCACGATGCCAGTCCAATAATATTCAATTGCAATAAAATAAAAAAGATGGTTTTAAAAAATGGATAAAGGAGCCTAAAAATATAAACCAGTAAGTACACCATTTGCTTTGCATGTTGCTAACCTAGATTGGATCCCTGGCACTCCATATAGACCCACCAGGAATGATCCCATGTGCATCGCCTATTTCTGATCACCACTGGGTGTAACCCAAAAACAAAATTAAAAATGGATAAAGGACTTGAACAAACATGTGTCCTAAAGAAGACATAGAAATAACCCACAGGTACATGAAAAGAAGCCCAGCCTCACTCACCATTAAGGAAATGCAAACCACATCTCTACAAAAAATCATCTCATTCCCATGAAGAAGGTTGTTAGAAGATGACTTGAGAGACAGTACAGCAGGAGCGCACTTGCCTGGCACCTGGCCAGCCTGGGTTCAATCCTTGCACCCCATATGATCCCCCCACCCAAATCACATTAGTAGTGATCCCTGAGCACAGAATAGGAATAAGCCCTGACCACTATCAAGTATGCCTCCATAGCCCCCACTCTCACAAAAAGAACATAAGAAGTGAGGAACATTGATGGAAGTGGGGAAAGTGAACTCAAACACTGTTGGGAAATTCCACTGAAGATGGTGCTGTGAAAAGTCAAACAGAGGTGTCTTAAAAAATTAAAGCTAGGACAGAGAGATAGTATGGGGGATAAAGTTAACCTGCACATGGCCTATCCAAATTTGATTCCAAGAACCACATATTGTCCCCCAAGCACTGCCAGGAAGGATGCCTGAGCACAGAGCCAGAAATAAATACTGAACATAGCTGGAGAAGGTACCAACCCCCAAAATTAAAAGAAAATAAAACTAGAACTTCCCTAGGGCACATCCTAGGCATGTGCTGATGTCCTGGGCATATATCCAAAAGCAATAAATCATTATCAAGAAAGGTTATCAATATTTCCATGTCCTTTAGCTCATCATTCAGAAAATCCAAGACAGAAAAACAACCTACATATCCAGTAAATGAACGAATAAAGAACATTCAGCCTGGGAACAGCGCATACTTCACTTGTGGAAGGCCTGAGTTCCATTCCCCAGGCACCTCATAGTCCTCTCAACACCAAAGAGTGCAACCCCTTGGCCCAGATTTCTTTTTCCAACTCAGTCATTAAAATGGTAGAAATGTGGCCAGAAAATCTAGTTCAAGAGGTAGAACACCTGCCTAGTATATCATGGACCCTGAGTGCAATTCCCATAATACACATTCCCTCACAGTATGGCCCGGGGGTGAGGAGTTATCTCACAGAAGAGCAGAAGAAGAGCACAAAAGAGTAGGCAAAGCTTATTCAAGACTAGCCCTTGCCACCACCTTAGCATTACTGGGTGTGAAACCTATGGCAAAATAATAAGACAAAAGGATCTTGACATTTACAACAGTAAGAATAACTCTTGAAAGCATAATGCTTTCAAACGTAAGCCCAACACACAAAGTTTTTATTATCTTAAACATAAAATAATAAATAAAAACATCTTGAATTAATAACAGCAGAACAGACCAGACTGAAAAGTACAGTTGGTAGGGTCCTTGCCTTGCACAAGGCCGATACAGGTTTGATCTTTGTCATCTCATATGATTCTCTGAGCACTGCCAGTAGTGATCTCTGAGTGCAGAACCAGGAGTAAGCACTGAGCACCAATGGGTGTAGCTCCAACTAAATAACTAAGTAACTAAATAAATAAGATAAATAAGTAAATAAAATAACTGGAGAATGTAGAATGGTTGGTTGAAAGACTTGAGTATGGGAGGGAGTTCCATTAGAACTAATGAGATAGTGGTCAGAGAAGGGGAGAATTGATCCCTACGATGTTCTAAGAACTATAACCTGAGTGTAATACTCTGTAATCTTCAGGCAATATAATCTTCAAAGGAGTTTTGGGATTGGGAATGATATTCACACCAATCTGCAAATGAGGACACTGAGGCATAGAGAGGCTAAGTGACTTGAATGAAGTCACACAGTACCCTAGAAGAGTGGGACCTAGAGGCAGCCCTTCCACAGAACAACAGTCATATGCCTAGATAAATGTCCCCAGATCTTGGGGCTATGATACATGCGTACACACAAATGGTACTCTGGACTCCTGGCTCCCCATCTTCCAGGGCTCTTCTACTTAGGAAGTCAGGGGACACTTCATTCGGCATCCCTCCTCTTGGCAGATGGCAGGGATCTCTGTCTTGACTTCTCCAGAACACAACCAGTGCCTCCCCTACCTAGTCTCTGGCAAGAGCCAGCCCCGGCTTCCTGAGCCCAGGCCAACTCAGCATCTAGGAAGCTGCGCTCCCACCCATATATGTCATGCCTTGACCTTAGCTCAGAACCAAAGTCAAGTCAAGCTCAGAACCACAGCAGGGCAGAGGAGCACAAGAAGAAAGGCTCCTGCCTAGTTCTGCAGGCTTCTTGCTGCCCACAGCCCAGTCAAATCAGGAAAAGGCTCACACAAACATACACGTGTTCACATACAGCTTGCACAGGCGCATATGGGCACCTGGTCAAGGCTCACATGGGTGGACACAGGTGGGGCAGGGCACATATCCTCTTGTACACACATTCTTTGGGGGCAGCAGTTTGTTTCTCACAGAAGTAAATCTGTGCACAGGGTGCCGGCACCCCTCCTGGGCTAGCCCTGCTTGCATTTCCAGCACTACATAAATAATAACAGTCGACACAATGGCTTTCTAGTAATTCATGATTCTTTATGAATCATAACTCTGTGATTCAGACCCCTCGGCTGTGCCCAGGTGCTCCGTGAGGCAGCACCTGGCATCACAGAGTGCTCGACTCTCACACAGGAGCCCTCAGCAAGCAATCCCTCAAACACGCCCCATCTTTCAATCCTTTCCAAAACGCTTTTAGCTATTAGAAAAACTCCCTCTCTCATTTGTACCACTCCTCCCTCCACGTCTTTATTTCATTCTCTAGGAGATGAAGCCTAATGATGTGGTCCCTCTGCTTTAAGTCAAATAGCATCCATCATTGAGCAAAAGCTTGGTGCCACTGGGACCATCAACCTCATCATCTAATTAAATTTGCTTTTCCTCAACTACTAGCACTTGAGAAAACTATGAAACCATTTCTTATTTAATGTTTCATTGTTTTATGTAACAACTAATATCATGGTTTTTACTTCCTATCATCTTCTTGTACAGTTGCAAATGTTTGGTCTGCTAGCAGCTCTGTTTCTTAAATGGAAAAAATTTTAAGCCTTTGTTTAAGAGGGAAAAAATATTCCTTGAGATCTTCATCACGCTTTGGGCAGCCTCAGCATATCTGTCCTCAAAGGTTTCTGTAAAGCTAAGCTTAGAGGAAGCATCACAATTATTCTGCCTTGAATTACTCTGCCTTGTATGGGCCTACAGAGCAGCAGAACAAACTCTGTGACCTACCACCTCCGAGCAACCTGACCTCATCCCCTGCTCCACTTCCCTGAAGAATCTCATGTTATGGTATTGTTTAGAGATCTGGGTCTCAACCATAACCTGGATTCTTGGAATATTTGCAGCATTTGAGGGAAGCAGAAATAGGGTAGCTGCCAATTCACCACCTACTCCCCCCAACATTGCAGATCAACCTCAGCCTTCAATGTGCAAAAATCCCCACCAAAAAATCATGTTTATGGAAATTTTATCACTATGGCAACTGTAAAGGTCTCACAAGTATTTTTAAAATAGCAAATTAACAAAACCCACTTATAAAGATTTCAAAATCTGTTCCTTTATGGGCATTAATGAACATACAGATTCTAACAAATATGAAATGTGTTTTATGATATGATGGTCCAAAGTCAATAGAAATGAATGATAGTCCAAAGTCAGTAGAAATGAATTCTAATCCTGGATTTTTGGGGGACAGAGGGTCAAATCCAGAGAGGCAACGTGGGGTTCTTCTAATCCAAGGTCACACTTTGAATTTATTTTGGTAAAAGTACACCAAGACCTCTGGTGCAGAAAAATGTGGCTAAGAGACTTGAATTACTAAAAAATGAATGTCTTACCTGCTATTTTCACATCACCAATATTATTACCTTCCCCACTCTGCAAGACGATTCCATTTTTAACTCATAGGTTTTAACAGTTGCATAAGCTTCTGCTGCTGTGATTTAGCCTGACTGCACCTCTATTATGAAACCTGCTTCTCAGATGTCTGCACACAAAATCACACAGGATGGGGGGAAACACACACACCGATTCAGAAGTACCAACCCTTTTGCTTTTGAACAATATAATTGGTATGGCTATCAAAGGGGATGCTTTTAAGTAATGCATTCATTTTTTGGTGTCTTTTGTAAAGACTTAAAACATAATAGGCGTATTTGATGACTCTTCTCAAAATAAGGAATCACAGGTTTTTAAACAATTGAAAGAATGGAAGATTTTTTTTTTTTTGAGAGTTGAGGAATCAGAAACTAAACTATGCAATCATTCTTTAGCTGATCAAAATCTCCAAAGATGGGGCTGGAGCAGTGGCACGAGCCATAAGACATCTGCTTTGGGCGCACTAGCCTAGGATGAAGTGCAGTTTGATCCCACGGCATACCATATGGTCCCCATGCCAGGAGCGATTTCTGAGCGCATAGCCAGGAGTAACCCCTGAGCATCACCCAAAAACCAAAAGAAAAAGAAAAAAAAATTTCCAAAGAGGAAGGAATCCAAAAACAAAATATGGGTCCTAAGGCTGGAGAGGCCCCAGGACTGAGTTTTCAAGTGGTTTGACTTATCCTTAGAAAATTAAGCATGGGGCTGGCTGCCTGTTCCAGGTTCCAACAGTTACTATGTTAAGAAAAGCTGATAAAGATGGGAAGAAAAAGGCAGGAAAGAGTTGGCTGGGTGAAAGAGGATGGCAGGGGACCCAAGGCAGGGAGGGGGTGCAGCAAAGCTCTTGCCTTCTATGGGAGGCCAGTTCTGAAAGTACTGAGCCAGGTTAAAATGAGATGGCTTAGGGAGAACATAAAAAACTCCTAAGACCGGGCCTGACCTTGCACCACACGAATTCCCTTACCCTATATGGTTCCTGATCCTGCTAAGGGTAATCCTTGAGTGCAGAGCCAGGAGTAAGCCCAGAGCACAGCAGGATGTGGCCCCAAAATAAAATCAAACAACTCAACCCTCACCCCAGAGGAACTCCCAGGAGGATGCCAGGCTGGGAACTGGGCAGAAACAGGCAGCCCCACCACCACCAAGCCATGCTCCGACCTCTTCTCTGCAGCAACTTGGCTTCTTCAAGCACGAGGGCCATTTAAAGCTAGCACCCCCGCTTCTCAGACTGCAGGAAGCAATGACTCTGTATACTGGCTGTTCCAGAGCTTCTAGGAGAAAGACTGTTAGAAACCAAGTTTTTCAAGAAAACTGAGAGCAGGAAGGCTGAGAGAGTGATAGGGCAATGGTAGTCCCATTCTGGGGCCCTTGAAGCAAACCCTCTTGGTGCTACTACCCCCAGGCGAGTAAAGAAGGAAGGAAGCTGAGGATTGAGCCAGGCCCAGGAAGGGATCTGTGGAAGCAGGTCTGATCTGCTGGCCTGCAGCCTAAACCTCACAGCTAGAGTGCAGCCAGCCCAGGCCTCAAAGAATAGGAAGAGGAGAAGGGTCTCAATTTGGAGGAGTCCCACTTTGAGTAGCAGGCTGCAGGAAGGAAGACATGACTACCCGACCTCCAACTTCTCAGATGCTCTCCTCCATTCCTGTCCTAATGGGCCCTAAAAGATCCTTGAGGCCTAAAAGAACACCAGAGGAGTGTAAAGTGGGGTGCAGAGAGACAGAGCAGGGGGTGGAAGCCTCTGCCAGCAAACCCTACCTACCTCTGCTTTGTCAAGATTCCTTCAGTATAGGACAGTGGAGGACAGACAGGAGCACAAATTTCTGGGAACAGAGCCCCACTTCTCTGCCTAACTTAAAGGAGTACACACAGCCCTGAGGTATTTCTTGTGTCCAGACACGCAACCCTGCTTCAAAGGGAGCAAAGAAGGGATTGGACAGGGAGAAACACTGGTCAGGAATGTGCTTTGGAGACGGAGAAGAGAGGAGTTTGGGATCTCCGCCAGCTCTGCTAGTCAGCTGGTTTACCTGGGATCCTGCAGCAAGCTCTGCCCTGGACCACACATGGGAAGGCACCCAAAGGAGGGTGTCTAAGAGACAAGGCACACCCCCAGAAAAAAGCCCCAAGTGAGATGGGTGGATAGAGCAGATCATCCAAAGGAATCATTTCTGGGTTTCATGCATCATCCGACCCACTACCTACTACCCACTCCCCATCATCCTACATTCTCCCCCATTCAGCATTCATTGTCTCCAAGCTTCTATCAAGAAGCCAGCGTGTTTCCCCTCTCCCTGGTATCTGGGGGTGGTGGGCGGGGAACCCCACACAGAATATGAAATGATAATATGTAAACAGCATGGAGGGGGCTGCTCAGTCTCATCCTCCCTTCCCTGTTGCTGCCTCTGAGCTGTGCTTTGGGGGATTGCAGGCAAATCCAAGGAGCCCCAACCTGATCCTAGGGAGAAGCAGCTCCCAACTCTTCCAGAAAACTCAAAGGGAGATCTTGAATATCTTGGGATTCCAGCTGCCTTGGGCATAGAGATGTTGGCAGGAAAAAGAAAGCACAGTGCTGCCACCCAGGAAAGGTCCCAGCCAAGTACCCGTGTCTTGGCAGAGTCGTGGCATCTCTGTGTTTTGCTTCACATTCCCCCCAAAATAGTCCCCTAACCCTCTTCTCAGAACACAGTAGGCTCAGTGAGGTGCAGATGCAGGAGCACAGAGGCTCAGGACCACCCTCTGATGGTTCTAAACCTGAGATCTGAGAGCTTCAGGTTAACTGCCCCTGCACCTTCCCCCCACCCTAGCCTGAGTCTCAGAACTTCAGGGATTTGAGCCTAACATGGCTCTGTTTATTTCTTTTTCTCCTCTGAGTCATACCACAGAGCAAATACTGCAAACATTCCACTGCTGTGACCCTCCAACTCGCCAAGGCTTGCAAGAGGCTCTGCCTTCCCAGACAGGGGTGGCGGCTCCTTGGACACTGGGTTCTTTGAGCTCCATCGGTGATTCTTTTTCTTTTTTTATCTGGGGCACAGCACCCTCCACAAGTCTCAGAAACAAGCCTCTCATCCTAGCAGATGTTTTCCTTGTGGGGTTTGAGTGGCAGTAAGCCTGCTTCTAGGGACAACAATCCTACTGGTGAGGGGACCTCAACCATTCATTCATCCTGATGTTTAAGCAAGATGTGTCACCTTGGCAAAGAGCTGATGGGGGTCCATAGAGACTGCAGTCTGCAGTTGCTGTTCCTTTTTCTTTCATTTCTTATTAATATATTTATTTAAGCACCATGATTACAAACATGTTTATAGGTGGGTTTCAGTCATAAAAAGCACACCCTCTCTTTACCATTGCAATCCTCCCACTATCAATGCCTCCCATCTCCCTCCTCGCCCAACTCCTGCCTGTCTTTGAGACAGACATTCTATTTCTCTCACTCACTACCATGATAGTTGTTGGTGTACAGTTATTTCTCTAATTGCACTCACGAATCTCTGTGGTAAGTTTCATATCATGGGCTGGTTCATTTCTCTTTTTATGGTTTTCAGGACACATCTAGCAGTACTTGCTCAGGGCTTACTCCTGGATTTGTGCTCAGGGGCCTCTCATGGTGGTGCTAAAAGGACTGTACAGGTTTCTGAGGACCAAACTCAGGTCAACTACTGTATGCAAAGCAAGTATCCTACCTGCTAGAGTATTACTCTGGCCCACCCATGAATGATTCTTGAACTCCACAGTGAGATGTGAAATCTGGGCTTGACCTGGACCATCTCTAAGGACTGGGAGCTGCTCTAGTGCTGGCTGAAGTGTTCAAGATCCTGAGGGCCCCTGCTGTACACGCACTGTAGTGAATCCCACAGGTGCACCGGCCCAGCCTCCTGGGGACTGCACTGTGCTTAGACCCAAGCCTGTGAAGTCTAAGCAGAAGAAAAGGTTCCACTTTCAAATAGCTGCCTTAAAACTTGTGGCCCAGGGCAAGGGAATCCAAAAGAAAGTCTTTTGGAGATCTGGATCCCACAAGTCAATACCTCTGTGTTCCACATTTTCTTTTGTAGCTTCCAAAGGTGCCTGGCTTACATAAGAGCTAGAGGAGAGAGTCAGCCACACCCAGCAATACTCAAGGTTTGCTCTTGGCTCTGTGCTCACCAGAAATGCCTGGAAGTGCATAGGGGACCACTTGTGAGGTAGGGCATCAAACTGGGGTTGGCCAAATTTCCTATATCTCTATCCCCTGTGTTATTTTATCTTATATTTAATTTTGGGCTATACCTGACTCAGGAATTACTCTTGGTGGTGCTCAGGGAACCAAGTGGAATGCCAGAGATAAAACCTGGGTCAGTCAGGTGCAAGGCACCTATCTACTGTACTACCACTCTGGCCCCATTAATAACCCCAATAATAACTCTGGGGGGTTATTTGTTTTGCTTTGGGGACATGCTTGGCAATTCTCAGGGATTACTCCTGACTGTACTCAGAAATACTCCTGACAATGTGGAATGCTGGTGATCAAACTAGGGTCAGCTGTGTGCAAGGCAAGTGTCCTACCTGGTGTATTATCACTCCAGCCCTTTTTGTTTGTTTGTTCTTTGAGCCACACTGTTATGTTACTCCTAGCTCTGTGTTCAGGCGCTATTCCTAGGGGACCATGGGATGACAGGGATCTAGTGTCCTCTTGATGTAGTATGTCTCCAGTCCCTCTGGCCCCTATTTTAAAGTGATAAGAAAAAGCTGGTTCACTGAAGTACAGTAGTTTATATTCAGGTGCCACTGTTCTGAGTGTTTAAATTTTAGCTAAACAATCTTTACATTTTAACCTGCTTTCCATTAGGTTGAAAGTTCCAAGAATAATAACAGAGAACTATTTATTCTTTCCCCAGATAACTAGATTTAACACTTGTGCCTTGTTTTGGTCTCTTTCATTCTTTTGTTTTTTTTTTCTGACCTGCTTGTGCAGAAAGCACATCCCTGTAGCCTTCAACACTGCTGTGTGTCTCGTTGTGTGCTCTCAGTCATAGGACAGTCATCGTGACAGGCAATGGACTATGGAGACTGTATTTGCGTTTTGTTGATGGCTTCCTTCGCTGAACAAAAGCTTTGGAAGAAAGACATTTTCTCAAACCCACAGTTCATTTACCAGTTTTGTCTGTTGTCATAAGAATGTCCTTACTGGCATTCTCTTTTCCTCCTGCCCATAATCTAAGCCAAGATCATTCTATGTTGGCTTCTAATCTCTTTGATCTTTCTTGACTGAGACTTCTGAAGCTTGAGGACCAGGGGGTTGGAATCTGTCCTTTATTAGTACTTTATGTTTCCTCATGAATAGCTCTAAGCTCTGCATTCTCCTCAGCTGGAATACCAAAAAAGGGACACTGTGTCCCTCTGAGGCTGTCACATCAGGAGGTCTCTCTGTCCCTCAGTGCGGAAGCTAATTTTGACAGCTGACTGGAGTTACAACTCACATATCCTAGCATTTGCCTATTTAAGAATTCAGCGACATTTAGCATCTCAGATCTGTGCACCCACCACCATAATCATTTCTCCCAGCCCTGAAGAAGCCCTTCGTGCATGAGCAACCACACCATGTCCTCAGTGGCTACCATTCTGCCTGCTCCACTTTGCACCATCCACACTGCACCTGCTACCTGCTTTCTGTCCCCTGGATGTCCCTGTGCTATACACGTCACCAGCTGTTCCCTCCTAGCATGACAGTTCAATGTCTGGGTGACATTTTTGTTGTTCATCTAGAAATGTCTTCTTTCTTCACTGTACAGTTTTTTTCTCTCATCACAAGTTCTATGCCGATGAAGAAACATTTTAAGTTCATCCTGCTTTGCATTAAGATCCTCACTAATTATCTGATGGTTATTGCCCAAAGTCATGGTTCTTCTTTTTTGAATTAATAATTTCTTAAGTTGAATCATCATGAAATACACAGTTACAAAGTTGTTTAATTGGCACAACGAGTAAGGCATTTGTCTTGCATGCAGCTGACCAGGGTTTGATCCTTGACATCCTGTATGGTTCCCTGAGTCCTGAGCAGAGCCAGGAGTAACTCCTGAGTACCACCAAGTGTGACCCCAAACCAAAATAAAGTTGTGCTTGAGTTTCAGACATACAATGTTCAACACCCACCCCTTCACCAGTACACATTTCCCTCCACATATGTCCCAGATTTCTCTCCTACCCTACCCACTGCCTGCCTCTTTGGTAGGCATAGCTCTCTCTCTCTCTCTCTCTTTCTCTCTCTCCCCCTCTTTTTTTGGGGGGTCACACTTAGCGGCACTCAGGGGTTATTCCTGGCTCTGCACTCAAAAGTTACTCCTGGCAGGCTCAGGGGACCAAATGGAATGCCGGTATTTGAATCGGGGTCTATCCTGTGTTGGTTGAATGCAAGGCAAATGCCTTACCTCTGTGCTATGGCTACGGCATCCTTTCTTGTCTTTTTTATGCCTTTAGACACTGTGGTTTGCAAAATGGTTACTGAAGGGGTTTCATGTCATTTCATTTTACTTCCTTTCAGTATCTAGTTCTTGTCCAGATGATCATTTCCAATTATTATTGTCATAGTGGTCCCTTCTCTGCTTTGCAATCTCTGAATCTTTGTGGCAAGTTTTCTACCCCATTTTTTAAATGAGTTTATTTTAATTAATCCATTATTAAACTTGGGACCACAATCAGCAGTGTTTAAGGCTTACTACTAACTCTGAGCTCAGGGATCACTCCTGGCAGTGCTCAGAAGAGCATACGCGATATTAGAGATTGAACCAAAGTCAGGTACATGCAAAGCAAGCACTTTAGTCCTTACACTATCTCTCTGGTCCCAGACTCATCATTGTTTTTTTTTTTTTTTTTTTGGTTTTTGGGCCACACCCAGTGACGCTCAGGGGTTACTCCTGGCTATTCGCTCAGAAGTCGCTCCTGGCAGGCACGGGGGACCATATGGGGAACCGGGGGATGGAACCGCGGTCCGTCCTAGGTTAGCGCAGGCACCTTACCTCCAGCGCCACCACCCGGCCCCCAGACTCATCATTCTTAAAAAGGTATTAGAAGATGCATTTTTTTTTCACCTGCCTCCCACAGCTGCTGGTCAGTTGTTAACTGGACAGCCTGCAAGGATGTGGAGAGGCCCAGCACTTCAGAGTAACATCCTGATGCTAACAGTCCCAATTAATCCACGCAGAGCAAGCCCTCTCCAGCAAGGGGGAGCCAATTGCCCTCCTGTGCCCCATTTCATTCCCTGAGTGGTCACAACACCGATTCTTCCTGGAACCATGACAGCTCTTTCTTTGACTCCTTTTTGCACTGCCAGGTGCCCTGTGCAAGGTAAGAGGAAGAAGGAGCTATTCTGGATGAACTTCTAAATTAGAAGTTCCTACACATATGCATATGGTTTAGTCTGTGCTGATTTTGTTTCAGTATCGGTGATTATCAGGGTCTCCTCTACTCAGCATTGCCTTCCCACTGAACTACATCCCTGGCCCACGATTACTGTTGATTTGAGGTGAGGGGTGAGTAACCTGAAAATTCACAGCCACCTAGGTGGGCAAATCAACGTCAGGGCCCAAGGATACCATGCTGCTAGAGCCCTGTGGTTCTGGGAATAGTTCGGTCACACCAGCTGTGATGGGGATTTTTCAAGGTTGGGCCCGGAAATATACAGAGAACCATGCAGTGCTAGGGATCACACTGAGATTGGCCACAAGAAAACAAGCACATTAACTCCTGTACTATCTTCCCAGGATCTCTGTGCTGACAGATGCTGAAATGGTGCCAAGTTCTGTGAGGGGCTGAAGCAAGCACAGCAGAGCACCAACCTTCAAGGAGCTGTTTCTCATAAGAGATTGCAAGAGCCAGAATTAAAGGAGAGCAAGAAGGCAGAGAGATAGTACAGCTGGTAAGGCAGGTGCTTGCCTTGCATGTGACCAACCTGGGTTAGATTTCTAACACAGCATATGGCCCTGAGTTTCACCAGGAGTGATCTCTGAACACAGAGCCAGGAATAAACCCTGAGCACAACCAAGTGTGGCAAACAAAAATAAAGGAGGGGGGAGAGAGAGAGTGGAGAGAAAGAGAGCAAGTGAGAAGAGGAAGAGAGAGAGAGCAAATGAGAAGAGGAAGAGAGAGAGCAAGTGAGAAGAGGGAAGGAGAGAGAGAGAGAGGAAGAGAGAGAGAGAAAGAGAGAGAGAGAGAAGTTCATAGTTGCTTGGCCAGTTCTTTTTTTTGTTTGTTTGTTTTTTTGTTTTGGGGTCACACCCGACAGTG
>PVKC010021372.1:0-19274 GCA_004027635.1 Crocidura indochinensis | reverse complement strand
GTTCGTATCCCGGTGCCCCATATGGTCCCCCGTGCCTGCCAGGAGCAATTTCTGAGCATGGAGCCAGGAGTAATCCCTGAGCACTGCCGGGTGTGACCCCCCCAAAAAAAAAAGAAATTTTATTGGTGATAAGTTTGTCATATCCTTATAAAATCTGGTTCTTAATTCTTGCCCAGGTACTTCTGAATATTCTTTCTTATATCCCTATCTTTATTATTTTTTTTCATTGTCTGAATTCCTTTAAATTTTGAATTTATAACAAAATGAATTTTAACTGAGAGATCTCAGAATTTCCTTTAACTTCAGAGACAAATAATCTGTCTTTAGAAACTTCTAAATAGCTAATTAATTTTTTTCTAATGATATATTAGTGACAAAAGAAATCAGAGCACAAGGCTCATTTAAACATCTGTTAAAGTTATTGTTCATTGCATCTAAAATAGAAATAATATAGCAGTCAGCTATTCCAGAAATAGATTTGTCACTCCTAAATAATCACTAACGAGAGCAGTAGGAAGCGCATTTATATTAAACAATTCAATATAGAGAGATGGCCCAGTTTCAAGACAAAACATGAAGATAGACCCTGCTATGGAAGGAATTGCATTCTCCCCCCTAATTGCTATATTAGCAATAATATTTGGAGATGAATGCTTAAATAAAATATTTATGGTTAAGTCAAATTATAAGGGTAGGGCCCTGTTAACATAGGACTTGTGTCCTTATAAGAAAATAGAGAAATAAATTTCTCACAGGAGCATACATACAGAGAGAAATACACACACACACACACACACACACACACACACACACACACACACACTTCCTTTCATGAAGACACAATGCTCAAGTATTTTTTTGTTTGTTTGTTTTTTTGGGTCACACCCGGCAGTGCTCAGGGGTTACTTCTGGCTCCATGCTCAGAAACTGCTCCTGGCAGGCACCGGGATTCGAACCAATGACCTTTTGCATGAAAGGCAACTGCCTTACCTCCATGCTATCTCCCGGGCCCCACAATGCTCAAGTATTAATCCACTACCTGAGAAGAGAATTCTCAATAGTAACTGAATATACCAATACTTGATCTTGGAGTTCTGAAATCAAAAAATGTGAGAACTATGTTTCTATTGTTTAAATGGTTCAATCTAATGGTATTATACTATGGTATGCACAAGTGCTTCTCAATTATTTTCTGTCGTGCCCCCCAAGGAAGAAGAAAACATTTTTCATGCTCCCCACTCCAACTGTAAACAGTACCTTTATTAAAAAAAAACTTTAACCTACAAAACAAAAATATATAAAATAATTTGAACTGACTTTTAATCAGAGCTGATGTCTGGATTAATGGCTACAATGAGCACGTTTTGCAATGCATAGCTTTTTGAAGCGGAGTTTGAAGCAGGACACAGCAACTCTCAGCACCAGAGACATAAACACAGGGCTTAGCTTGTTATGACAGTGTTTGCTGAGGTCAAACACGCCCACCTTTACAGAGCCTCACGGACTCCCTGTTCGGCGCACCCCACTATTTGAGAAGCACTGGTATACACTGATTTTATAATGTGAGAAAAAAGAGTGAATATACTTAAGTTATAAGAACATTTATTTGGTATTAAACAGGTATGAGTTTTAGTGGTTTTTTTTTTTTTACAGTTGTGTTCCTTATTTGTTTACTTTTCAGAAAGTGGCATCACCAACATGAGATTACCAATAAAGGGAAAGAAATTCTTATGTATCTAACATAATACTCTAAGAGATCTGTATTTTTAAGGAGCTCAACCTGAGTATCTAACCCCTAGCCTAATAGAATGACCTCTTTATAGCAGCTAGTGATACCTGTCCAATTTCCTTGACCAAGCCAGAATTAATGAATATCAATTTGATTCCCTGACTAGAACAATTGAGGAAGTTAATAATACTAGAAATCTATTGCTCTCATGAAATTGGTAAAGTAAGTCCATATGAACACTGCTGTTATTTGAGTCCTGATGTCAAATTCACTATTTTTAAATTAATTTATTTAAAGAAAATGTATCACACAGTCAACATAACTGATCATAACACATTTTTTTCAGGATGACAAAAAGCAAAGCTATTAAAGAGTAGAAAGAAAATAGAAAAACTGAAAAAGAAAATAATAATATATGAAAAAAGAAAGAAGAGTTCATTAGTAAGTATTTTGTGAAAATAATTGTATCTTCAATAAAGCTATTATTTATTATTCATTTATTTAAATTTTATGGTTATTATATTTCATTATATTATTATATATTTATATTATATCTATTATTATATATTTATTTATATTTATATATTATTTATTATTTAGTAAGCTCCCTTGTTTTTATTCTTTGTTTTTGTTTTGTTTTGTTTTTCTTTTTGGGTCACACCCAGCAGTGCTCAGGGTTTACTCCTGACTCCATGCTCAGAAATTGCTTCTGGCAGGCACGGGGGACCATATGGGGCACCGGGATTTGAACCGATGACCTTTTGCATGAAAGGTAAACGCCTTACCTCCATGCTATCTACCGGGCCCCAACCTTGTTTTTATTCTAAGAGATACAAAATACACTAAAACAGGCTAGTGTATGGCAGTTGTTGTTGTTTGCATAGGCACAGCAAAATATGGGAGAAATGGAAAGGAAAAAATTTTGGCCAATAAACAAGGAGACCTTAACCATGAAGTATTCTGGCATAAGGCTCTAGGCATACTAGGTTGTTCAACCCCTTAGTCATTCTCAGCGGTCTCAGTATGTAATCTCATCATTAGGATTGTTGCTGTCAGGTTTCTATAGTATAGAACCTGGTTTCTGTACAGATCCTATGTCGAAGTCCGAGTGACATGTAGCATCTTCTGGTTTTATCTCACTGTTAGATAACAATGCAGAGAATCCTGTCCTAAAAAGCAGACTGTTGCTGTTACCAAGTTGTCAGGGTGTCATAGGACCCTCTTTGGAGTAAGTGACAGTTTTTTCTTACAACAGTAGAAAAAGTAACTGTCTAAAAGCTGAGTCATTGTAGACTCATAAAGAAGTAGAGGAACAAACATATAGTGTAAATAATGTTTCTGGAGCACACACTATGTAATGTGTACCCTGATAATGTCATAAAACAACACACTAGAAAATCAATCATCTTATGTTTATTCAGTCCTAATTCAATGCTCAAGGAATCATTCCTATGCTAGGATATATAAGCATATTTATATAAATATATATTTATGTGTATATATCTGTATGTGTATATAAATGCAAATATATACATAATATATACAAACTATATATAAATACATATTCTTCTGTGTTATATATTTATATTTTATACTTATTTTACATATATTGTATATAACATATTATATTTATAAAAATATAAATACAAATTGTGACAAACACTCACATACAATGATCTGTTTAAATATATTAACGCAATGCCTGATCTTTAGTTAATACTCAATAAATGTTTGCATTTAAAATGCCTCCCCTCCCACAGGACCTGATTTGTCTCTTAGACAACTGACAAGCCCCTCTTTTTCTGTTTATAAATAATGTGTACTAAAAAATTAATGAATAAATTAGAAGATTTTCATGTCCTGAGTAGTCCCAATAAAAATCAGAATTTTTCTGCTTTCTTGCCTTTTCTTCTTCCCAGGCATCTAGCCAGTTTTCCCAAGAACTTCCATGTATCTAGCCAGGTTTAACAAGAACTTACCGCTTCTTTAATCAATGCACAATCCAAGAGACATTGAATAGTGGTCATTAATAAATTAATTTTATATGGGCCGGGCGGTGGCGCTGAAGGTAAGGTGCCTGCCTTACCGCGCTAGCCTTGGATGGACCGCGGTTCGATCCCCCCTACCCCATATGGTCCCCCAGGCCAGGGACGACTTCTGAGCACATAGCCAGGAGTAACCCCTGAGTGTCACTGGGTGTGGCCCAAAAACCAAAAAAAATTAATTTTATAATAATAATATAATTTACATGAAAACATTAGTTACTATTACAGCTATTGGTCATCAAATCTAGTCATTTATCATATTACCGATATGAACTTTCAATAATTCTAAAAGACTAGTATAATGTACGATTTGAAGTGGCACAGATTTCATACAAGAGTCCTGATATTAAAGATCTCTGTGATTGTGAGTCAGTTAAAGAAGCAATAAGCTCTTGGTAAACTTGGCTAGATACCTGGGTAGAAGAAAAGGCAAGAAAACAGGAAAGATCTTACTGATTTTCTTTATGGGGACTACCCAGGACATGGTAATCTCCTAATTGTCAAAGTGAGACTATTATTGTATTTTAAGGTAGATAACTTTAATCAGAATCATCTAAAGTCTTTAAAAGATTAAACCCAGTTATCTAATATAGTAAGTTATAGATAATAAAGTTCAGGTATGAATATAAAATAAACAGGGACAAATGCACAGAAAAATTTTGTATTTCCTGTACTCACTGTAAAGCACAACTCATAAAACCAGCATATCCATCACCATTTTGTGAGTCAGCAAGTTTTGAAGAGACTATAGGAATGCTTTTGTTCCCATATGTTTTTCTTGCCCCTGGTTATATAAGAATTTATTTTCTTTTGTAACTTCCATGACCAAAATGATCAATTTGGTACAGCATAAACCTGAGCTTACTTCATACTAAAGTTATAAAAGCTCTACTTCTTACCAGATACATTGTAAATTACAATTCAGCTTTCCAGCTGTTTATTTCAATGAGATACAGAAGAGAATAGGTGTTTTTTCCCACAGAACCAGACATGAAATATGAATTTTCTTTTAAAACTTTACTGTGAAACATCTCTCTATTTCTCTCTCTCCTCTTCTTTCTTTGCTCACTTTCAAATCTCATCTATGTACCCAAAGTCCTGTCAAATCATGTCTAGAGCTTATCAGTGAAGTTTACTTGTAGACAGACTTTTTTTTATAACTTTAATATTTATTTTTACTCAGTCAAATAAGACACTGAATTCCATTCAATTGACCTCAATTAGGGAATTTTTTTTAAAAAAACAAAATTGCCACATTATATTAATTTATATTCTATAAATTTCCTACACAGTCCTATACAAAGTGAGACATGCATACAAATTTGGAGAGAAATTTTAAAAATAGAAAGTTCATCTAATGGGGCCCGGGAGATAGCATGGAGGTAAGGCGTTTGCCTTTCATGCAAAAGGTTGTCGGTTTGAATCCTGGTGCCCCATATGGTCCCCCGTGCCTGCCAGGATCAATTTCTGAGCATGGAGCCAGGAGTAACCCCTGAGCACTGCCAGGTGTGACCCAAAAACCATAAAAAAAAGTTCATCTAAAAGAAAGAAAACTTAAAAGAAAATTTCAAAGGTCCCTTGTATCAATGGGGCAGCCAGCACTGTTCCAAACTTCCCAAAGCTGCTTCTGCAACCTGCTACAAGCCCTGAACTCCATTGTGTGTTCTGCCTCATCTCAGGTGCATCTGCTAAAAGAGGAACTTTCAGGTTCCTCATACCAACTCATTTCAACCCTACTCTATACAAACTGGGCATTTTAATTTATATCAGATATTACTAGATAGATTGAACCTAGCACTTTTTTCTCTTATAAAATATACACCTCAAAACTCAGTCTAAGAAACCAATAAATTAGTTGACAATATTTTTATCATACTTAGGTAAACCTCTAAAGCAGATATAATTTTAGCAACTTTTATGCAATCAATTCAATAGATTGCTTTCTGAAACAACCTGAAATCCTGTTATTCTAACCCACTAAATGCAAAGAAAATTGTCAAAATTAAGGAAGACAACTGAAATTGGAGATGTGGAGAGAAACCCAAACAAACTTCCAAGCCCATAAAAATGCCTAAGCCTTATAGATACGGACCCAAATCGATATTTACATTTTAGCAAAAGAAATCAAGGAGCGACTGACCTGCAAAATACAAAAATCTATAGATGAACATTTTAACCTACTCAAAGAAGAATCTTCAGAAGATGAGAAAACCCATAGAAATGGAACTGAAGGAAATAAAAAACATGTTAGTAAAACACAGTAGCAGAATTAAATAAGCATAAACATGCTTGAAAAAATTAAGCCAGCATTGATAAAGATAAAAAGAAGAAGAAAACAAAGGAAGAAAATGTAAGGTACTTAATGAATAAAGATAAAAGAAATAATCTCTGAAGTATGGAAATACCAGAAGGGACCGAAAAGGGAAAGGGGAAGAACAAATAGTGAGCGATAATAGCATAGAACATTCCCACTGTCTGGAAAGAAGTTGCTGTACAAATCTAAAATGCAAAAAGAGTGCCAAACAAAATAGACCCTAACAAAATAACACTAACACTAACACATATACTAATCCTAATGTCAATAAAACAAACAAACAACAAAAATAAAAGCAAAGAGAAAGATGGTCTCCTTAAAGCATCAGAGCTATAGCAAAGTATGTAGAGTATTTGTCTTGCAGACAAAACCATGTTCAATCTCTGGCACCCCATAGCAATTAGTCAAGAAAAAGATATCAAAAGAATCCAGATAGGAAAGGAAAAAGTTAAGTTCTCACTGTTGCAGATTACATGATACTATATTTAGAAAACCCTAAAGCCTACCAAAAATCTTCTAGAAATAATCGACTCATATAGCAAAGTGGCAGTCTACAAAATTAACACACAAAAATTAATGGCCTTCTTATACACCAATAATTATAGAGAAGAAATGGACATTAAAAATACAATCCCATTCACATTAGTGCCATACAAACTCAAATACCTTCGAGTCAACTTAACTAAAGAGGTTTAGGACCTATACAAAGAAAACTACAAAAAAATGCTTCAAGAAATAAAAGAGGATACAAGAAAATAGAGACACATACTCTGTTCATGTATTGAGAGGATCAACATCATTAAAATGGAAATATTCCTCAAAGCTTTGTACAGATTTAATGCAATTTCTTTAAGAATACCCATGTATTCTTCAAAGAAGTTGATCAAACACACCTGAATTTCATTTGGAATAATAAATACCCACGGATAGCTAGAGCAATCCTTAGGAAAAAGATGGGAGGCATCAATTTTCCCAAAGTTAAGTTGTACTAAAAAGCAATAGTCATTAAAACAGCATGTTATTAGAATAAATACAACAGATCAGTTGTATACTTGAGTATTCAGTTAATATTACCCAAATATGCAGTCAATTAATTTTGATAAAGGAGCAAGAAATGCAAAATGGAGCAAGGAAAGCCTCTTCAACAAGTGGTCCTGGGACAACTGGTCAGCCACATGCAAAAGAGCAAACTGGGACCTGTACTTAACACCATGCATAAAGATCAAATCCAAATAGATTAAATAATTTGATATAAGTCCTGGATCCATAAAGTATATAGAACAACATGTAGATAAAACACTCCATGACATTGAGACTACAGGCAGCTTCAAGGAGGAAATAGCACTGTCCAAACAAGTGTAAGTGGAAATAAATAGATGGGACTATATTAAGCTGAGAAGCTTCTGCACCTCAAAGGAAATAGCTATTAGGATACAAAAGACACTTACAGATTGGGAGAAACCATTCACCCAATAACCATCAGATAAGTGTCCAATATCTAAGATATACAAAGTACTGACAGAAATTAACAAGAAAAATAATCTAACCTCAGAAAAAAATGGGGAGAAGAGAACAGTCACTTCCTCTAAGAAGAAAAATGAACGACCAAACACATGAAAAAATGCTCCATATTACTAATCATCAGGTAGATGCAAATCAAAATAACAATGAGATACTATCTCATGCCACAGAGACTGACACATATCACAAATAACAAGAACAATCTGTGCTGGCGGGGATGTAGGGGAAGGGAACTCTCATTTATTGCTGGTGGGAATGCTGTTTAGTGCAGACTTTATGGAAAACAATATGGAGATTCCTCAAAAAACTGGAAATTGAGCTTCCATGTAAACTAGCTATACTACTCCTAGGGATATACCCTAGGAACACAAGGACACAACACAGAAAGGTTTTCCTCACACCTATATTCATTGCAGCACAATTTACAATAGCCAGAATCTGGAAACAACCCAGATGTCCAACAACAGATGAGTGGCTAAAAAAACTGGTACATATACACAATGGAATACTATGCAGTCATCAGGAAAAAATGAAGTTATGAAATTTTCCTATACATGATGGACATGAAAGCTATTATATTGAGTGAAATAAGACAGAGGGAAAGAGCTAGATACAGAATTGTCGTTCATTCATCTATGGGTTTTAAGGAAAATAAAAGACATTATTGTAATAATATACAAAGACAATAGATATGATGGCTAGAAGGTTCAGCCCACAATATGAAGCTTACCACAAAGAGTGGTGAGTTAGAATAATAGCTACACTGACAACTACCATGACAGTGGTAGTGAGAGAAATAGTATGCCTGGCTTGAATACAGGCAAGGGGTGGGGGAAAATGGAGATGGAGGGCTTTGGTGGTAGGAATGTTGCACTGGTGAAGGAGGTTGCTCTTTTTTTTAATACTAAAACCCAACTACATATATGCTTGTAATCAAGATATGTATAAAAAAATAAAACCTTCATTTTACAAAAGGAACCCAGAAAAAAATTTAAATGGTCTGTTATACTGTCAGGTTAGGGGGTTTCGAAAGGTGGTGTTTGATACACTCTAGGAACATTGTAGAGAGGGAGAGCTACACTGGTGGTGAAATTGACACTGATTCATTGTATGTCTGCAAGCCAACTATGAAGGAGTTTGTAAATCACAATGGTTTTAATAAAATAAAATTTTCAACATAATAAAATTTGAAAAAAGAAAATATCAAATACAAAATTTCAATAACAAAGTATTTGGGGTTCTTCTTGAAGATTTCTGTTTTATATTCTATAATAAACTTGAAACTATAGAATAAATAGCTCCAAGAGATTTAATGCCTAATACAACATATTGATTCTATCATTAGTATTGTATGAGATACTTCATGTATCGGATACTGTATCTTAAATATTTTCCACACCAAAATGTGTTAATTTTATGCGATAATCAAGGGGTTAGCTAAATTCACATAGTAATTATGTTGTAGTAGTTACATATATAAATTAATATATTGTATAATGAAAACAAGCACAAAGTAAAATGTAAATTATATAAATAAAAATAATCAGAGTGAGATTAGTGGCATTAAAGCAATGGGGTGAGTTCTAAGTTTGATCCCTAGCACTAGTGGGTGCGACCCTATTCATACCTTCTCAAGCAGGGAACTAAACATCGATGAAGGTGACCTCTATAAGAAAGACAAGAAAAGAAAAAAGAAAAGAAAAAAAATATAATGCTTCATTTTAAGCAAAGTTAGAAGATGACACTAGGGGAGAGAGTTATAATATAGAAAGTAAGGAATTTGTCTTGCATATGGTTGACCCAGATATGATCCATCGCATCCCATATGGTACTCTGAGCACCTCCAGAAATGATTTTCTTAGTGCAGAGCTAGCAATAAGCCTTGAACATAGCTGGGTATGACAAGCCCCCCTTCCCAAGTAATAGAAAAGCAGCAAAAGTGACAATCTCGAAAACATTTTCACACTTTATAACACAAATGTTAATCTTTTTTAGAAAGAATGCCTAGAAATCAATACTGGAATATTATTTAGTAAAAAATTAGAGGACAATGAAAAATGGCCATTGTACATTTAATGATATCATGCTCTACTAATAAAAAGTTTTAAGTTAATCTAAGAGGCATTGCTTATTGTTTCAATTGCTCTCTATCAACTGTGAACATCATCATCATCGTCTTGTTTTCTTCTTCCAAAGTGAAGTTGCAGCATTGTATTTACACTGAAAAAAATTTCTCCTACTTTTCTTGTGTCAGGGCTAAGCCAAAAACATTGAGGTGAAGAAAAGTGTCCCGTATAATATTTTTGTTAGTATTTTGGCCAAGTTATAAGAAATTTATATTCTATGATACTTTTATTTAGCAATTTTCTAAAAACTATAACATTTACCCTTCCATCTTTTGTCCCTTTTATGATTTTCATTAAATTAACACCTTGATAACGGAGAGAATAGCAAAACATCAAACATTTTTAGAGAACTTGAACTGCAAGTAATATAAAAGTTTGTTATCAAAAACACTAGGCAAAATAGCAAGCTATTTATTGGAATGCCTACATTAGGGCTGAAAACAAGAAAGAAGAAAGCATTAGGAAGAGAGTAATCAAAACCAGTGCCTCCAGGGGACCAGAGAGATAGCATGAGGTAGGGCATTTGTCTTGCATGCAGAAGAACGGCGGTTCGAGTACTGGCATCCCATATGGTCCCCTGAGCCTACCAGAAGCGATTTCTGAGTGTAGAGCCAGGAGTAACCCTCAGTTAGGTTGTGTACATGTATCTTGCCTATGAAATACCTAAAAAAACCTTTCATTTGCTATGACTGAATCACAGTCGAAAGACATATACTCTTCCATGATATTAGAGAATAGCTAACTCCAACTGATGGCAAGTCAATTGCTGAGTTTTCCACAGAGTTTTCTAAAATATAGACAGGCATGCCAAGAGGAATGAGCTTTCAATAATTCTAGAAATAAATTTTACCTTGATGAAGATCTCTAAGACCCACAGGTGTCTCAACAATAGAACCTGCATATAGCAATAGTTCTCTAAAATCCACAGAACTATCAACTGCATAAACCTGAGTTTGTTTCAATCTTCTGTGCTTTACAGTTTTATTTATGAAGTGAAGCTAATAATAGACTTCTTTTGACCAAATAGGAAATTGAAGAAAATGAAGCATTACTTCTAGATTTGTTTCTGAATAAACTTACTCTATTTCTCTTTCAGAAGACAGGAGAACCTAGTTAAACAATGGTAAGGTTTGGTACTAGAAATATATACACAATTAATTATACACAAAATTAATTTGATCATTTTTCTGTGGTTAAACTTGATATTTGGTATATTTGTTATAAAATGGCTAACTCCAAATCATTGTTACAAAACAAAGGGCTATTGTTTTTCTTGTTTCTTTTCTCTTTTTTAACAAACGTGTCAAGAGTGTCTCTCAGTGATGAACATCATACTTAAGTTTTCTTGGAAATAGTGGTCTCATTCTAGTGATGTCACAATTAGTCAAACGATTTTTGAAGTCCTTCTCTTCAATCTCTTACACCATACACACTTAATAAATTTTCCTTGCTTCAGTCACTATGACAGATTCTGGAAAATACATTTTAGTAATAGATAAATTAAGTGCAACTTAAATTTTACCTTAAGAGAAATGTCTAATTAATAAAAATTTTATTATTTATCTATATGACATGTAAGGAAGCACATAGTTTAGATACACGATATTCAGTGTTACCTATTAATAGAAATGGCAAAGGAACAAAATCATTCAATGATTCAATTAGACGCAATAAGTAAAATAATCTCCCTATTGTTCAGAATTCCTGGTGACTTCAGAGTCAGAAGCAGAGCTTCTGAAAAAACTTCTAGCCTAGCATTGTGACCTACACAGTTCAAGGCTTAGTTATGTCAAGTTCAAGGGTAGAAAATTCATGCTACATTTCATCTGCTTCAGTCCACCCTTCCTTACTATTAGGGAATGCCCAAAAGTGTCTCCAAGAGATAGTTAAACCCTATTCTTACTAAGATTCTGTGATACCTATCTTCCAGGCCTACAAATATTTCTACTGACACAACTCATCTACCTAAAATCCTTAAAGTCTGCATTGCTTTGACCAATTGTGTCTAATTCACACACTTTCACCCTCAGTGAGCCTGAGAGCCTGTCAGTTTATATAGACCAAAACTTTGGCCTGTTTTTACCCATTTTACCTCTCTCACAAAGATTTATTCTGTTCAAATGTTGAAGGTACTGCTTTGAAGTAAACCACTTTATTGACTATTTTATTTTATAAGGAAAGATGCTTCCAAGAAATTAGAAGCCTATATTCTACTCTCAGGGGCAAATTCTTCCCCAAATTTGAGAACTAATTATAATACACATTTCTCCTGAGAAGCAGCTAAAAACCAAATCTGAATGAAAAATACCCTCACTTATAAACTGTGGAAAATAATATGACTACATTTCTAAAATTACTTGATTTGGGACTAATATGACATTTTTAGAATTTTATGACTTCGTTTTCTACTTTTAATTATTGAGTTTACAGTCCTCATTTAAAAAGCATTGATGAATTGTTTAATAAGTAAAAATAATTTTAAAATGGCTTTTCTAGCTCATTTTTATATAAAAATAACACCTTAAGGATGGCCAGAGAGATAGTACAATGGGCAAGATGCATTCAACGGAAGGGGTCCCCCCCCAAATACATAAATCCATAAAAATGAAAATAGCTCTTAAGGAAAAGGAAGTCTATTTTATGGAAGACCACCTCTTAGTTTGTCTTTTGAATAAGGAAACAATCTGTACATTAACTCTCTTCTTGGTCTGCCATCTAGTATCAGGTTTAGTGATCTTCAGCACGGAAGGCATGTACTACAACTAGATAGAGAAGATTCTGTGGGTTTGGAAAGATTACCTCATTATCTTCCTCAGAAACATGGAGTATTCTGCTCTAGAAACAAGACTGTTATCTGATGTATGTACAGAAGCAAGAGAGCATGTCCCTCTTGCTTTTGAGAAGTCCTAGCTACAAGCTTTCAGTTTGGGGTAAAGTTCAGAGAGATTGGAGAGCATGTCCCTCTTGCTTTTGAGAAGTCCTAGCTACAACCTTTCAGTTTGGGGTAAAGTTCAGAGAGATTGGAGTTAACTTTGATGCTGTTGTTGTGGGGAGTCTGATAGCCAGAAGCTAAAGGGCTCTACTGACATTAAGCTTGATACTCTCTCAGGATCCCACATTGCTGTCAGTTTTCTAGATATATCACCACATAATAATGATGATGATAATATAATAATAATAATAATAATATAAAGCATTAGTGTCCTTATACATACTCTCATACAAATACTCCAATCTATAAAAGCTAACCAATATATTTTGGCATTGCTTTATGGAAACAGACTAATGAGTACAGAATATTGAAGTTGCCTTTTGAAGCAAACTTTCACCCTATGAAGGGCATAGATGATATTGTGTGACATTTTATCTATTTTAGTATTCGATTCATAAGAGTCTGTCTAAAAGATACAACATACGGGGCCAGTGCTGTGGTGCTAGAGGTAGTATCTGCCTAGGACAGACCACGGTTTGATCCCCCGGCGTCTCATATGGTCCCCCAAGCCAGGAGCGACTTCTGAGCGCATAGCCAGGAGTAACCCCTGAGCGTCACCGAGTGTGGCCCAAAAACCAAAAAAAAAAAAAATTAAAAAGATACAGCATACAAAGTATACAGTAAGTGCTAAATTTATATTATAAACACTAATATTAAGTTTTTGCCCTTTTCAACATGAAAATATTCTTATGATCATACAATGTTTCACCAAATCAATGGTAATCATTGAATTAAAACATCATACCACATTGTAAGAATCAGCATGGAATGAGCTGCTTCTATATGTCAAATACTATATTAATACTAAGCAGCATTTGTAGGTTATTTTATTTAATTTTCCCCCGAATCCTGGTATCTATATATCCAAATTTTGCCCCCCAAAAAAAACCCTGGAAGTTCAGAAATTACTACATGAGTTGTACACAGAAAAATATGCATTATTTCAGAGATAATGTAAGTTCAAAGTGAATTCTTCTGAATTAAACAGCAGAATTTAAAAAAAAATCACGTTGGGTATTATGATTTACAATACTACTAAGGGTGAAGTTTTATGTGTTGGATATACAGATATTGAAAAAATAAATACACTTAGCTAGAAAGATGATACTCTAAAGATAGGGGCTCAAAAGGTGAGTTAGGGGCCCGTAGGGAATATCCTATTGGTGTGGGTCCTGTATTCACTCTTTTGTCACCTATCCCAGGAGGCTTTCGAAGAATTTTGCATTAGCCAGGCTCCTTTAATATGTAAAAGACCTTACTATTTTAGATTAGCATAGATAGGCAATTTTATGTTAGTGTTTGCACTTCTTTTTCTGTTTACTGGTTGTAAACAATAAGTACTGTATGTGCAGGGCAGTCAGAACTCTCAGTCCATAAGGCTGTGAGACCCCTGACCTCAGGATTTTCTGTCTTATGCCTGCCTTATTTTTTATTATATATATACATACATACATACATAAACATATACATATATACATACAAAATTACTTTATTTAAGCACCATTACAAAACTGTTCATGATTGTTTCCATTATAGAATCCACATAATCCTTCACCAATGCACTTTTCCCACCTTCACTGTCCCCAGTTTCTTTCCCACTAACCTATCTCCCGTGACACTGTGGCTTGCACTATTATTAATGAAGAGGTGCCATACATATCACTTTACCCCTTTCAGCAGGCACCCAGTTCTTGTCCAGAATGATCAATTCCAACCATTATTACAATAGTAAACCATTCTCTACCATAATGGCACTCACTGCTCTTTGTTGCAAGCTTCTTAGTTTGGGGGGCTTTGCTTGTTTGTTTGATGGCCACACCCAACAGTGCTCAAAGGTTACTCCTTGCTCTGCACTCAGGAATCTTGCCATCCTCAGGAGACCATATGAGAACCTATGGATCAAACCAGGGCCAACCACATGAAAGGCAAATGCATTAATAATATATTATCATCCTGGCCCAATTTGTCTTGTTTTCTTAATTCTAAGGACACCTCTGCTTCAGGCTAGGTCACCTGAGGCTGAACCCAGTATCATGCATAAAGCACTCCAAAACTTATACACTCTATAAGAATATTGACTTCCTTCTACCATTGTTTCCATGAACATCTTATCCTCCTTCCCTAGTCTATTGTGCCTCAACTCCTCATCAACTCAACAGGAGAAGCTTCTTATTAAAAACTAATTCTCACTCAGTTTCTGTTGCCTTTTGGCAATTTTTTACTTCCTTGCTATATTTTTTTAATATTCTGCCTATGAGAGAGTTCATTATATATCTATCTCTCTCCTTCTAACTAACTTCACTCATCACAATACTCTCCAGATTGGTTCACACAGGATCAAATTATATGATTTCACCTTTTATTATGAGTGGTATTAATACACAAACACACATACAGTGTTTTCTTTATCCAGTCTTCTGTTCTTGAACACTTGGGTTGCTCCCGGTTTTGGCTTTTGTGAATAGTATTGCAATGAAAATAAAATTGCAAATGTCTTTTCTTAATATAATTTTGGATCCTTGGAAAATAAATTTTTGGGTCATGTACAGAACTTTTTAGCTAGATCATGATGTCACTCATTTATTTAGTTTATTAGAGAGAATCTAAACAAATTTGTTTACTTATATTTTAGATTTTTGTTTTGAGCCTTGCCTGTTGTATTAACTCCCCTTTCTTTAATAGCTATTTTTAAAGAACATTCACAAATACCAACAAGCCCATGAAATTATATACAGTATTACATTATCACTAAATACAAGGAAATTCAAATCAAAATTATACCAAGATACCAATGTATACCTTTTATTTATTTAATTTTAGGTTTTGGATCCCACCCAGCTGTGTGCAGGGCTTCTGCCTGACTCTGAGCTCAGAGTATTATGCTTAGTGAAAAAAAAGTCAGATAAATACATATGATTTCACTTATGTGTGGGATCTTAAAAGCATAACAAACAGTGCTCAATTCTGCAGCACATATACTAAAATTGGAATGATAAAGAGATTAGCATGACCCTTGCACAAGGATGACATGCAAATTTGTGAAGCTTTCCATATTAAAAAACATAATAAACAAAGGAATCTCTCAAATACAAAAAACAGAATATTTCAAGAAGGAGGATTAAAGTGGGTAGGAAAGAGTAAAGGAGGGGCTAAGATGTACAAATTTCTAGTTAGGAAATAGGTAGTTCACAGGATTATAATATGAAGCATACTAATTATAGCTAATAATATTGTAATGCATATTTGAAAGCTATCAAAACTTGAAATATTAATAATTTTCCAACAGAAAAAACTCTGAATTTGAATGTTGATGGATGGTGATTAGATTTATTGTATAATCATTCTAGAATATGGACAAATATTGTATCATTAAGTTATATACCTAAAAGTAATATATTCTTTGGTTTAATATGTTAGAGTTAAATTTTTTCTTAAATACCAGCAAATGCAAAGTTAAGAATCATTCAATAAAAGATGAAGAGACTTTGCAAAACTGAAGAGACAATATACTCCATTAGTATAAATCCCAATGTTTCATCTATGTTTCAAGACAAAATTAAGATGAAGGGGACAAAGTTGCATTCTTTAAACATAAGACAAAAGTTAGTGTTCAATATTTTTCAACTTAACATTCAGTGTCAGTATAAAACAAATGAGAAGTACCTAATCAATCTCTACCCTCATTTCTCACCTATTTCCCATGTCCCAAAAAAAGATCAGGAGAAAACAATTTTCTTGTGTCCTGCATAAACATAAACATCAAGTTTATATGAGAAATCTAGATGTCACTGAAAAAGAAAGTAGGGGTGGCTAAGGGAAGTTGAAAGGTGTTAACTCCTTCTCTGTGTGTTTTTTACAGCAAGAATCAATCTCGCTACTTCTATTATCAGGGATTACTTATTAAATCATTTGCTTTATATGCCAGTTTTTAATCTTTCACTGTGAAGACCACTGAACAAAGTTCACTAAGATTTATTCCTCTGTCCATTTATGTCAATAAGTCATATAATATAAAGGCCATCTAGAATAGCCTGTTTTCACAGATAAAGATAATAAAAATTATAGCTATGTGTGTTTTCAGCAACAGGAAATTGAATTATGTTCTCCAGTCCAAACAAAAGCACTGCTGTGTAATTGAATAAAGTAGCATGGCAAATATTTTATTATGGTGCTAGATATTATCTCTGGGCTATTTCATTTATGTTGATCATACTTTCAAACTAAGGTATATGATATTCCTGTCTTTATTCTCTCTGAAAACCAACCTGTGATATTGGCACAAGTGTCAAGAAAAAAAGAGCATGAGGATAACCTTTTTATTTTCCCAAGTTTTTACTATATGTTCCACATAAAAGCAAATAAAGAACAAGCCTCAACAAAACACAAAATTTATGAAACTCTTGAGAAAAAATGTTTACACATTTTCCATCTTTATGAGACAGTAATATGCAAAGACTTATTTAAGTCAATGCTTCTCAAACTTTGCAATCCATCATGAGACTTTGCGTGCTTGTTCATAAATCAGCTATCTATTTCTCACACACCTGGAATCAGTGACTTTAAATAGAGCCTGTACCTCAATTGCTATTATAGCACCTGTTGCCTTTCCTTTCCTTTTCTTCCCAGCACTTATCATCTTATAAGATAAGAGATAAGTAAATTATCTAATATGTATTTAATCTCTGTGAATATCCTACCATCTGCTTTGTTTAGATAGGATGGTTAGTTGGATAATATTCTTAAAGCATTTTTAGTCTGGTATGAAAAACAGATGGCATTATCAAGACGTATCTACTTGTGTTCATAATAAATCTTATTTCAGGCTTGGCACAGGCTAGTGATGACTTTTGAGGACTGGCACACATGCAACCCATTCATCTCACTTTGACCTTTTGGCCAACTCTCTTGACTTTGATTATTATCCCATCAGATGATATAAAAAGTGAGGAGAACTGGGAGAGATTGAGAAAATTACTGCAAAAGACTAAAAAGGAATCTACTTGTCCTTTTTCATCTAAACACAAAGGAGGGAAATATGGAGGGGAAGTTGGAGAAAAAAATTAAACAATCCTGAAGTCAATAGAGTAGGAATTTCCCAGAATCTGCCTAGTTGCAAGAGCTAAGCACCTTTTACATAAGTAAACTTTTATATAAGTAAACAATTACAGCAGATAAGATGTACAGAGAAGATGTACAGCAGATAAGATGCTTGCCTTGAAGGCAGCTGACCCTGCTTCAGTCAACCAGTACCACATTTGGTCCCCTGGGCACAGCTCAAAGTAATCCCTAGAATAAAGCAAAAAGTAAGCCCTGAGAGCCAATTGGTGTGGAAGCAATTCTGAATAAACAATAGCAAAAATAACTCTTCCATTAAGCAGTGGGGTTAGATAGGAAGAAGCCTATTGGAAATGACATAAAGATAAAGGTATAGGGTTTGGGACACTCTGGTAGTGATGGAAGTTCAGTAACTTTATACACCAAAAGTATAAGCACTCATACCATTTTAGCCATGTTTAGTAATAAAAAACAATTTGAGTGGGAGCTGTTGGGGCTCACACCCAGTGATACTCGGGGCTTACTGCTGGCTTTGTGCTCAGGGATCATTTTCAGAAGTTTCAGAGAACCAGATGGGATTCTGGTATTCTAACCCTGATAGACTATGTGTAAGGTGAGTGCCCTGCCCACTACTCTCACTGTGCTCACTTTGGCGCATATAATACCATTTTTGAAGAATTTTTAAATGAGAAGAAAACATTGTATTAGAGTCATGAAAAGTCAAATCAGAATCATCTTAACACTTCCCTTTCTAAAGAGAAACTGTCTACTGTCTAAGTAGACAGTATTACTTTTAAGGAGAAATCAAACTGGGAACTTGGAGAAGGCTTACATGAAACTTATGGTTGTAAATTTGCTCATCAGGCTATTTAATGAGAGCCAGAGTACAAGATCAAATTGAAAAAGTAGTAGGCCCACACTTGAAACTGTGTCATTAAATCACTTAAAAGTCTCTCTCATTTAAAAAAAAGATCTAACAATGAATTAAGAACAAACAACTTACAATGGATTTTAGTTATTGTTTTCTGTATCCATTGTGTTATTTATAGAATAGACAGACTTTATTGACTTTGATCCTAGGCCATGGTTCTATGAAGGAAATATGCTCTTAACGACTTGAATTATAAATTGGAAACTTTTATTATAATTATTTTCTCAAAGGAAACAATAAAATTAGAGGCTCCTTTTCAAAAGCATTATTCTAGGAAGTGTCAATAATTATCTTTCTTTTATCCTGAGTGTATAGTTCTATGGTCTGAAAGGTAGGGTGTTTTAAAAAACATATTCACAACTATACTATGGACTCCTTTATTAAATTCTTCCCATCCTTGGGGTCAGCGAGGTGGCGCTAGAAGTAAGGTGCAAGCACTAGCCAAGGAAGAACCGTGGTTCAATCCCCCGGCGTCCCATATGGTCCCCCCAAGCCAGTGGCAATTTCTGAGCACTTAGCCAGGAGGAACCCCTGAGCATCAAAGGGGTGTGACCCGTAAAA